>JASCZW010005802.1:0-135385 GCA_034211315.2 Aedes japonicus | reverse complement strand
AACCAACCAGCTCTCGATAGGGCTTCGATGTTCTCTTCGATTCCTCGCCCTTGGGTAGTTTCAGCCTGTATTCCAGCGGCGTGGCGATCGGACGGCAGTCCGACATCTGGAACCGATCCAAAAGATTCTCCAAATAGCGTCGTTGACTGATCCGAAGGGTTTTCTCATCGACGTTCCGATCGATTCGCATTCCTAGAAAGTTCTTCACCTCACCGACGTCCGTCATTTCAAACTCGGTAGCGAGACATTTCTTGATCGTACCGACTAGCTCACAGGAAGCACTTGTGATGAGCACGTCATCCACGTAAATCACCAGGATAACTTGCGTCTCTCCTGATCCACGACGGTACAAGCACAAGTCATTATAGCTTCTCACAAAACCCAAACCAACGACAAAATTATGGAATCTTTCATTCCACGACCTAGCCGCCTGTTTCAAGCCGTACAGGGATCTACTCAAACGGCACACGAGGCCGTTCCCCTGGTCGAAACCCTCCGGCTGACACATGAATATTTCTTCGGACATCTCCCCGTTGAGGAAGGCGGACTTCACGTCCATTTGATGGACAGTCCACCCTTCATGGTTTGCCAGTGCAAGCATCATACGTAACGTGTCCATCCGTGCCACAGTAGGGTGGGGCTTATTTGGAAAAAATAATCGGGCACAAGTTTTCCCAAGTGGAAAATGATCTTTAGGGTCCTTCAGATAACATACTAAAATTTCAGATTTTTTCGTTAAGGTTTAGAGGTGCCGAAATGGGCCTAAGTGCAAAATGTCGAACGGTGGCAAATATCGACCAAAACAGATGCATCTATAAGTAAACACGTAATTTTGTGACCCAAAAGGGCAAAAATTTTGTCGGTTTTGCGGTATCTCTCAACGCTTTTGAGATATAAGCCTCAACAATGATGTGTGTTTGTACTTACGCCAACACATTTGAACTTTCATAAGCAACATCTTTGCTGTACATTTATAAAGTCAAAATTATAAACGGAAAAAAACAGACAGAAAGAGAGCAAAGGAGGAAGATTTAGAGAGAGAAGAGAGAGAGAGAGAGAAAGAAAGAAAGAAAAGAAAGAAAGAAAGAGAGAATGATCTTATAATTGAGAGTACACATGGATCTTGAACGTATTTAAACGTATTTATGTATTGATTAATATTGAACTCATAAAATTACGTGTCATGTCGAATACTGATTAACAATAGTTGTTTTTAATTGAAAACATAGATCATAAGCATTGTCATACTTTACAGAATGTAAGGGTGGAGCAGCAACGAATCGAATAGGCAGTTACTTTGGTTGCCGTGTCGACACCAGATTTTGGAATTCATTCTTCAATCAGTTTACCACTGTATAATGGGACCATCAACAGGTCCTGAAATTAAAATTTTCAAGCAGTTTCAGCAGCAATGGCCCAACGTAAATAAATCTGATTTCAGTGTTCCAAAAACATATCCTTCTACGTTGAATGCAGCTCGTCGAACAGAAAAAAAATCATTCGTTAAAAATCACATTGGTGTAAGTTATCTTCCGCTAAACCATCAAAAGCTGACCTTATTTCCTTACAAACTTTTTACAGACTAGCCAACCTCGCGACGATTACCTGGAATTGCTTGAATTAACGATAATCTTTCTTGGTAGCACTAATGTTATAATCGTGCAATTTCGTCAGCCTGGAATGGAGGTGAATGGCGGATGCCATTTATAGCTTAAAAGTATGGCTATTTCGAGCACAATTCAAACTTTCAAGGAAGGAAACTTCAGGACTTCTGGATATTTGTACTTTTCTGGTATCAATGTACATTGAGGCCTGGTTTTCAACAACTTGTCCTACGTTGGCACTTATAATGGATCTTCTATTGATCTCAAGGCTTCAAGAATTCCAAACTATCAATTTGGCTGTTGCAAACAGTGCTAAAAATATGTTTTCTTCACGCATGTGGTATCTGAGCGAGAAACTTGTTGGAATCAGACTGATTCAAGATTATAATGGCAACATAACTCAAAACGAAAACCACTTCCAAAACCTTATTGTAAACGTGAATTTTCATAACCAAAACATTGTTAATTTGATGAAGAGTACTATTGCTAAACAGTATTCGGCATGACGTGTAATTTTCTGAGTCCAATATTAATCAATACATAAATACGTTGAAATAAGTTCAAAATCCATGTGTACTCTCAATTATAAGATCATTCTCTCTTTATCTCTCTCTCTCTCTCTCTAAATCTCCCTCCTTTCGCTCTCTTTCTGTCTGCTTTATTTCAGTATATAATTTTGACTTTATAAATGTACAGCAAAGATGTTGCTTGCGAAAGTTCAAATATGTTGGCGTAAGTACAAACACACATTCATTGTTGTGGCTTATATCTCAAAAGCGTTGAGAGATACCGCAAAACCGACAAAATTTTCGCCCTTTAGGGTCACAAAATTACTTATAGATGCATCTGTTTTGGTCGATATTTGCCACCGTTCGACATTTTGCACTTAGGCCCATTTCGGCACTTCTAAACCTTAACGAAAAAAAAATGAAATTTTAGTATGTCATCTGATGGACCCTAAAGATCATTTTCCACATGGGAAAACTTGTGCCCGATTATTTTTTCCAAATAAGCCCCACCCTAGTGCCACAGGCGAATAGGTATCAGAGTAATCGAACCCTTGCTTCTGAGTGAATCCTCTGGCCACCAATCTTGCCTTATACCGTGGCGCTTCGTCGTCGTCGGATGGCTTCACTTTAAAAACCCACTTACAAGTGACGGCACTTCGCCCTACAGGCAGCTCTACCAAGGACCATGTATCGTTTCTTGCCAACGAATCCATCTCTTCCTGCATCGCTCGCTTCCACAAAGGCCAGTCTTCTCTTTTCCGCAACTCCGACACTGTATTAGGCAAGCCATCCACATACGACATCGCATTCAGCGCGAAACCGGCATAGTAAACTTCATAGTCACTCACCACGACGGGGCATTGCGATTCCTAGTCGGACGCGCACTTGAGTCAACTTCACTGTCTGGAGCAAGTTCGTCATCAACGAAACTCGTAAACGGTTCATCGTCATCATCATCATTGCTTCTGATTTCGTCCGACTTGAAATCGGAACCACCCGACGATTCACAGTCCATATCACTTTGCTCTTCTTCAGTGTCGCATTCAAGTCCACCGACACGAATCACCGATTCACCTTCCTGTTTCTTCGCATTTTCTTCTCTGAACGCCTGCTGCTCCAGAAAATCCCCATCGCGAGCGACTACAAGCGAGTTTTCCTTGGGATTCCATACTAGATAGCCTTTCGCCGCATATCCAACAAAAAAATCCCTTCCACGCCTTAGGGTCAAGCTTTTTCGACGTTCTTGTGGGACATGCACGTAGACAGCACATCCGAAACTCCTAAGCCATGACACATCCGGCCGTTTTCCGTCCCAAAGCTCTGCGGGAGTCTTATCCGGATCGATTGCACTCGTTGGTGATCGGTTTATCAAGTACGCTGCAGTTCGAACCGCCTGGACCCAAAACGATTTGTCCAGTCCAGAGTCTTCAAGCATCGCACAAGCCCTCTCGATCACGGTGCGGTTCATCCGTTCACTGGTTCCATTGAGCTCTGGTGTGTACCGGAACCGTCCACTGAATCTCGATCCCCTTCTTCTGGCAAAACGACTGCAACGCATTGTTTTTGTATTCCCCTCCGTTGTCGCACACAAAGCGGGAGATACGCGTACCGAACTTGGCAGTAACTAGCGCTTCATAATACACAAACCATTCATTCACTTCGTCCTTTCTCTTCATAGGGAAAATCATGACAAAATGACTATAATCGTCAATGAATGTGACGAAAAATTGTTCACCGTTCCTCCCGATCGGCGTCACCGGTCCACATACGTCCGAGTGGACAACCTCAAGCACTCGCGACGACCGTTTGCCTACGCGCGTGGGGAAAGGCTTTCGGGTTTGTTTACCGATAATGCACGGCTCGCAAATTACTACACTATCATCCGAACTTTTCGTTACCGGTTGCAATCCGTCGACCATCTCTCTACTAATTAACTGTTGTAGCTGCTTCAAGTTCAAGTGGCCGAACCGACGGTGCCACAACTCAAGCTCCTTAGTGATACGGCCACATGTTAACATTGACGCACTGCCATAGTCTTCGGTCTTCAACAGATTCAGCTCGTAGAGCTTTCCACGACGCGCACCGGTAGCAACAATTTCGGAACCGTTGTAGATACTGACTCGTCCATTATCGGACACAACGCGCATTCCTCTCTTCTCGACACTCAGTACCGAAAACAAATTAAACCGCAGCGATGGGACATACAGTACATTCGTCACCGTACACGGGATGCACTTTCCATTCACGACGGACTGCAACCTTACCGTCCCGGAGTGGTACGCCATAATGGACTGATCGTTTTTAGCGACTGCGATTTCCACTGGTTTCTGCAACGGAACGAAGCTCATCGCCATATGGTCCGAGCACCCGAAGTCTACGAACCACTGGACCAAACATCGTTCCACACGATCGTTACTTTCCGTCGTCGTAACAAACACAACTTCCCCGCCATCTGCCAAATTCGCCTTGGATTGCTGGTTACTCGGTTTCGTACTCTTCTTGTGCTGATTCTTCGGACATTCCGACAACTTGTGTCCTTCTTCTTGGCACCCAAAACATCGAAACGGCTTCTTCTTCTTCTTTTCGATTTTCTTCTTCGATCCTGAAAACGCTGCGACCTCCAGTTTCGGTGAATAGAATTCCGCACCTGCACCGCCACGCTGCTTGATTTCCTCGTCTAAAAGACGACACTTTACGAACTCCAAATTCAAATTTTCTTCGGGCATCGTCTCTAAAGCCGTCACGACGGTCGCGTATGCCGGCCCCAGGGTAAGCAGCAGACGGCAAATGACATCTATCTCTTCGATTACAGCGCCCGTACCTCTGTATTCCCTTACCAAACGATCAAACCGGAGGAAATGATCCTGTAGATTTCCGGATTCTAGCCTCAGCGACAGCATCTGCCGTTTTAAATGCATCCGGCTGGCGATGCTCTTCCGCTCGAAGACGCGGACCAAAGCATCCCAAATCGCCTTCGGTGTCGCCTTCTCCTGCACATATTCCAACTGGGAATCGTGTATGCGGGACACCAGAATCGACTTGCATCTTCTGTCCTTCTTCTCACGTTTCACCCGCTTCGCCAACTTTGCCTGCTTCACGTCATTGCTGTCGCCCGCTGCGTCCCGCAAATCCGGCAAATTAGCAGCCTCTGCCTCCACACACTCAGCAAGCTCGTGCTTCTCCAACAATACGCGCATGCGAAACTTCCACGCCGTAAAGTTTGTCCCGTCGAACAGCGGGAGCAGGAACCGTTCGTGCTTCTCTTCTTCCGTCATGATTTCAATCGACACTCGCGACAAACGTTACTGGGCCCATAACCTGAAATAATCCGGTGGAAGGAATTTACGGATCGAAATAAAAGACAACATTCGTGGAGAAACAAATCGTAAAGCATGTGTTTTATTCACACTGTTTGTTGTAATAAAAATAGGTAGCAAGTACAAAGAAAACCCAAACCTGAGTTTGACAGCAGTGGCGCCGACAAATGATGGGGTTGAGCAACGGCGTAGGGGATTGTAGAGTTTGCAGACTTAACACAGATTACCGAATGTTCAGCGTTCAGCTGTTGAAAGAAATAAATACCGAATACTGTAAAATTTTCTAAGTGTGTACGTCTACTTTGCAGTTATGTCACTGGCATAACTCACCCTTTCGTTTTTTAATGTAGACAACTTCTTTTTGATACACAACTTAGACCCCAAACAGGCAACAATAAGCAATAGTGAGAATTATAGCGGGTTCCAAATTTAACTTGCTACTAAACTGTGAGTTAGTTTACCGTCCCATCAAAATGATCAGATTAATCATTATTATTAAATTTTCAACTTGACTTCTAAAAAATGGGGTCAAATCATAATTGATGTGAAGAATCCGCAGCCTCCACTTATTGATCCTGTTTGAATTACAAAATTAATCTTAAGTAACACTTTAGAGAAGACCTGGAGTTTCAGCTGTTCGTATGAACAGAAATATTCCTCCAATTTACGTCAACATTGCCCGCATAACGAAAAACAATTTGCAATATAGTCAAAACATATTTCGAATGAATATATTATCCCATTTCATGTTATTGTTATCGAGTAGTTGATTCTCATTTTCAGCATCAACCTCTACATTAAAACATATTGTTAATGTATGCCATATGTCATTGAAAAGTTTTATATTGTCTGCACTCGGTCTGGATTATACCAACTATTTGGCATAGAGTACAGCAAAAATTTTGTTTGAAAATTGCCATTTTTATGGTAACCTAACTAACCGCCTATTCAGCTATTGTTAAAACTATATACGAGATTGTTAGTTATAGTTGTAACTATTAGAGTAAATGTCATAAGAATAACGGAAAGGGTCGTCAACAACAGGAAGGGTCAGGAATGGTTTGTGATTATGCGGGTGGTTAGTGTGATTGCGTCATGCGGTTTGCCTTAAATATTTCATCGGCCTGAGCACGATCTGTTTGTTGATCTCTGTAATGTGATAATAATAGGCACGAAGTATTATTAGAAATTGACCAAACTTATGTTCTAGGTTTGCTTCGAACGATCCCCAAAAGTGAATTGAAAACAAACACTCAATTTCTCCAAACAATCACGGGACGCTTAAGAATTGAAAAACCAGCGCTCGAATCCATTCGATTCGCCGACTACAATCAGTCTATTAGAGATAATTGAAGGGAATACAACGCATGCGATCTTCGTCTTCGCTGCACGATAGGCTATGGTGCTGCTCATCCAGCAGATTACACTGTTTGTGTTTGCTTTTACGGTCATCGTCATCGAGGCCCATCCAAATGCCCACAGTGCGCACATTTCCAAGTATGTGAAGACAAAAACCCCACCGGAGGTTCAACAGCAGGCTGCCACGGAGTTAATCGAACGTGTCCTTCCGGAGCGAGCGCACGAATTCAAGGTCATCGTTGATAGCAAGTTGAAGCGGAATGTTTTTAAGGTAGATGCGAAGTTTTAAAGTTATAAAAGGATTTAGAAAGGACGTTTTTCTTTTTCTTTTTGTAGATCAACAAAACGAACGGGACAGTGTTTATAACGGGATCGACAGGAGTTGCTGCGGCAAAAGGTTTCTATCACTATTTGAAATATTTCTGTAGGTGTCATATTTCATGGGATGGAGATCAGTTGAATTTACCGGTCGATTTGCCCCTGATTAACGTGGAAGTTCAAGCACCGAGCAGGTAACTGATACTTGATTTTGGGGTATGATCACTTGATCAAACTTGACCGATTAATTGCAGCATCGTCTACTACCAGAACGTTTGTACTTGGTCATATTCCTTCAGTTGGTGGACCTGGACCGAATGGCGTCGTCACATCGATTGGATGGCCATGCAGGGTATAACGTTGAGCTTGGCACCGTTTCAAGAAGATCTGTGGGCTGAAGTGTACCATGAATACAATCTTACCAAGCATGACATCGACGATCATCTTTCCGGGCCGGGATTCTTTGCTTGGCAACGCATGGGCAATATCCGAGGTTGGGGTGGACCTTTAACCGACAGTTTTATGAATTTCTCACGTAAACTTCAGATGCAAATGGTTCAGGAGATGCGAAGGCTAGGAATGACCTTAGCTCTGCCGGCTTTTGCGGGACATCTCCCAGTTCAGTTTGCGCAGCTGTATCCACAAGCGAAGCTTTCTTCGGTGGAGGTTTGGAACGGATTTCCCCCACAATACGCCAGTCCATTGTTTTTAGATCCGACTGATCCGCTATTCCTTGAAATAGGACGCCGATTTCTCAACAAGGTGATTAATCGTTACGGTACCGATCATATCTACTTCAGTGATCCATTCAATGAGATACAACCTCAAAGCTTCAGCGCAAAGTATCTTTTCAATGCATCAGCTGGAATTTACAAGGCGATGTCTAGTGCAGACCCGTTGGCAGTTTGGTTACTACAAGGGTGGATGTTTGTGAAGAACCCATTGTGGAGTGGCTCAGCAATTCGTGCTTTTCTTACGGCTGCTCCTACTGGGAGGATATTGGTTCTAGACTTGCAGTCGGAACAGTTTCCACAGTACGATCGAACGGAATCTTACCATGGGCAACCCTTCATTTGGTGCATGTTGAGTAACTTTGGAGGAACCTTGGGGATGTTAGGATCGGTTGACTTAGTCTTTCAAAGAATCAGTGCAACGAGAGGAAATGATAGCATGACTATGATAGGAACTGGTATAACTCCGGAAGGAATTAATCAAAACTATGGATTGTATGAGTTCGCACTGGAGATGGGATGGAATCCGGATATTGATAGCGTCGAACAGTGGTTCCACACGTACGCTTCCGTGAGATATGGAAGCATGGACCCACGAGTGTTTCTTGCTTGGAGTATTTTCCGCATTACGGTTTACTCTTTCAAGGACTTGGAAATGATGCGTGGAAAGTATACTTTCAACCGGAGACCAAGCATGAGACTCCATCCATGGGTGAGTGCTGTTCGCCAGAAAACTTGAAATTACTCAGAAACTTGTTCTTATTCCGTAGATTTGGTACAACGAGACACTCTTCAACCAGGGAGTACAGCTGATGCTCGATGCCAACCTATCCAGTACCTTGTTCTATAACGATGTTGTTGATGTGACCCGTCAGTTCCTGCAAAACACTGCAGATCGGCTCTACCTTAACATAATGGACGCTTACTCGTCTAGGAACGTCAACTCGCTAAAATATTTGTCAATCCTTTTCCAGAAGCTTCTGGAAGATATTGATCAATTGCTTCGTACCGACAAACACTTCCTTCTTGGAAGGTGGCTTGAATCGGCCAAAGCCCTGGCGGAAACTAGCCTCGAACGACACAAGTACGAGTACAACGCTCGCAACCAGATAACCCTCTGGGGACCGCAGGGACAAATAGTTGACTATGCCAACAAGCAGTGGGCCGGTGTGGTACAGGATTTTTTCCTTCCCCGGTGGAAGTTGTTTTTGTCGGAAATGGTGAAGGCAGTGGAGTCAAATGGCACACTAAATGAAGGCAAAGTAAGAGATAAGATATTCAAATCAGTAGAGCTGCCGTTCTCTACGAACAACAAACGATATCCAACGGAAGCGGAAGGAGATCCAATGCAGGTGGCGCAGGAACTGTTTGAGGTTTGGAGCGATCGAGCCGAAATACTACTGGAGCTGCCCAGAAATCCACAACATAAGTTTGGAAAACGAAAGAAGAAACATGGTGGTCGGAGTTAGTTGGAGCTTGCTTGGCTGGTGGTGCATAGACTGTAACTGATAATAAACAATAACGTTATGTTACTTTATTCATCAACATAGTTTCCTTCAAGAGCGATACACTCAGTCCAGCGGTTCTCTAAAATTTCGATCACCTTTTGATTCGAGTGATATCTCTTTCCAGCGAGATTAAAGATCTGCTGCTCAATCCCAGCAACGATTGTAGATGCTTGAATGATGCGAACGGAAGTCCCTTCGCCATTATATCCGCCTGTTGTTCCGATGTTCCGTCGAATGTAATCTTCAATACACCTTGATGTATCAAATCCTTCAAATAATGATAGTCGGTATCGACTTGTTTCAGCCTGCCATGATCAAGACAGTCCTCCGCGACCGGGCCTTCAATTTTCTGTCCCAGATCCCGAAGCAAGCGTATCATCCACAGCAAGCTGCCGTACACTAAGTTGATAACTCAGCATTCGTTTAAAACAATGATACGGTTCGCTGTTTCCGTGTTATCCAGCTGACAATGCTGCCGAACACCTTGAATGATGCCACCGGTCACAGAACGACGATCAACCAAATCGTTGGCCCCATCGGCATCCGAATATGCTTCCAATACGAGTGATCTCTCGCCATCTCAAAAAGTCAGTCCAACATCCAGAGTCTCCTTGACATATCTAAGCATTCGCTTGAGGTGTACCCAATGATTCTCGTTCAGACAGGACTGGAAATAGTTCACTGCTGCCGAAAGATCCGGTTTCGTCGCCCAACGTCAGCCAACGAACACGGTCCGACTCCGATGTCCTCTGTTCCTCAATTCTTCGCTGATGCTGATGCTTCAACCGATTCTCCAAAGGCGTGGATATCGGCTTACAATCCATCATCTCAAAACGTTGAAGCAGGTTTTCGAAGCTATTTCGCTGATGGATTTGCCTGATTCCGTTCGGGACTACTCTTTCCACAGTTGTTCTCTAAAGAACTGCTTCACCTCTCCTACATCGGTCATCTCGTATTCTTCCGCAAATCCGCGCTTCCACAGCTTCCAGCACTTTCCAGAGACGAGCTGGCCAACAAAGATGTCATCCACGTAGGGCACAACGATGAGCTTTGTTCTCCTTTGTCTCGTACATAAATACACTGATCGTTCTCGCGCTGCGCTCGAAGCCCAATAACGCGGGCGTGGATGAAGCGGTCGAATTGTTCCATTCCACAAGGAACGATTCAAATGACAAACGAGGTCCTTGCTCCTGCTCAACCCGTCTGGCTGTCTCCTCGTTGAGTTCTCCGTTCAAGAACGCAGGCTTTACATCCATTTGGAGTAGATGCATACGTTCCTTATTCGCCAGAAACCATAACAGCTTGAAGGATATCCAATTTTCGCCACGGAAGAAATTCGTCTCGGAATAGTCGTACCCTCTTTTTCTGGCTAAGGCCCCTGCCACGAACGAGGTCTGGCTTTGTACCGGTCCACTGGCTCCGCCACTTCCATGCTTCACTCGAAAAACCCATTTTTGCAGGTAATCGCAGTTCGCGTCGAAGTATGGTTGCGCTTCAACGAATCCATCTCATCTTCGGTTGCTTCCTTCAAAGTGGGTACCGAGTCTTCGTGTTTCACCCCGGCGGCGTCTACGTGCTCGGAATATTCACTTCTCATAGTTCAACGCACTCAATGCAAACCCTGCGTGCCGATCTCTCTCTCAGCGGTCGAAGGTTCTTCCACCAGTCCTGCTTCTGGTTCCGCATCCGGATTTTCCGCAGTCGAGCTTCAAATTGTTCATCCGATTCTTCTTCCCATTCTGTTCAACGTTCCGACATTCTGATCCTCATCAGTTCTCCGTTCCGACATTGGTTTAAAAGAAATCACGTTAACTGGTGATAGTTTGAAATGAGTATTAGTTTATTTTTTGAAAAGCGATTCTACTAGCCACACAATCATGCTAATACACAAATGATACACGCTTCGAAAGTTTTTAATAAACAACTGTGTAAAAGCATCTAGAACACTAAATTTCTAACGGAAAATAAGCTCAGTGTTATAAGAAAAAAGACAACAAAAAGAAGAAGAAGAAATCGAAGTGACCATCGAACATAATTGTTGAGCTACTGTTTTTAATTCAAATCAAATGCCTTCCCCAGCACCTATCAAATTCCAAGGCTTAACTAAATTGCTTTGACTTCCCCCCAATCGCCCCCATCACAGGTTTGCATTGATGAGTGGATCAATTTGCAATAATACTAACGAGTCCTGATGAATACCACCCACGTAACCGGCAAGCCGAAAATCCAATCAAGCTTCATTAATGTGGGCACTGATCGATGGTGATATCTTTATCTCTACAGGCCCCCAAGCCTCAATCAATGTATTACTTTCACCTCCTCCCCCCAAGCGACCATGACAAACAGAAGAATGAAAATCGATCGATTCCTTTTCTATAGTTCCCTCCCTTCACTACCACCGGTCCTGGCCCAGCCATAATCCCATTTCGCGCGATGCACACAACATAATATAATGTAACACAGAACGTGTTTGCCGCTAAAAGCTGCCCCGAAAGCGACCGAACTTCACTAATGAGAAATCGATACGGTCGCTCGAGCGCGGTGCAACAATGATCCCTTGACAACGGCTGGTGATGACGCCTCGTAGCATCAACTAAAGCGCCGAAAATAAACACTCGCCGGCGATAACTGCCACGGGAGACAACGAAGCAATCTAAATAAATTCAAAGCGAACGGTTTCAAAAGGTCCGATAGCAGATTTTTGATTTAAGTTTTAATTGACCGCACCATCGATCGCATCCGAAAGGGCATTAGGAATCATTACCTCTAAAATTGCTCCTGAATTATGTGACCGGATTTTCACACCCCGCAACAAGAACAAATGTTGTTGTTCTAAAGCAATACTGAGAATCAATTGCACTCGGTTCAACGGTAAACGCACACATACACAAACACTTACTGCGAAAGAAGATGAAAATTGTGACGCCGCAGAGAGTTAACCGAAGGACAAAGATGGCACCGACAACAAGGACGTCAACGACAACGTCTTCATGATGTGCGAAAGCAAAGCCTCTTTCTCAAGGACGTCCCCCTTTACCCCCCTCTTCTTCCTGCGTCTACACGTGTGCAGTCCGTTGCGTATGACTTTTATTTGACTGCCACGTGCTGACCCCGTTTACTGCACTCGCACTACTGCTGCTGGTAAACGTCGATGATCACACTTTGGATTGGGGGCGTTTAACGAGCACCGAAAACACAGAACTGACTCGTTTGGGAATGCACACTGTTTTAGTCCAAAGCCACTGCACACCATCGCTGCATATTCAGTAGAACAGAACTGAAAAAAAAAATGTATATATCGGAAGCCGAAAATTGTCCATCCATCTGGGGATGTAATTCGATGCCGACTGCTGCTACCGATGAACACAACGCATCATCAGGACGGGCGTACCAAACTTACAACAAGAACAACCTATCGTCGAACCGCCCTTTGTAGGTCTTTGATTCTAGTGGCGGGAGGGAGGAAACAGGGGGGGTTGGGAAATGCCCTATCTCGTCCCCCAGCAGCGGACCAAACAATACCGTAGGTGGAGGGTAACCTCTTAGCATTTCCACCCCAATGGTGGAGGCGGATGGTGGTAGTCGTTTTATCATAGCACTTGGTTTACCAGCGACCGGCCAGCGAATGCGGTGTGTTCTTTTTTTCGAGCACATTCGAGACTTTCGCTGAGTTGTTTTGGAAGTGAAATTGTGTTTGTTGTTGTCCAGTTGTTTTGTGCAACTTAATTCGAGGTGAAAGCACGGTAGATTGATTTGATTGGGAAGAAACGGTTTAGAAATATGTTGTAATTTTCTGGAAAGTAGAACATTTCTAGACAAAATCGTCAAAAGGTCGAAAGTAACAATTGTAAACAATGACTGTAAACGTAAATTTCCTGGAAATTCCAGGCTGCTAACATCAACATCCACTACCGACGGGAAGATAATAACTTCCTGTATCTGTTTCTGGGGTTATTTGGTTTGTAGGACGAGCAGATCACAGAAAAATACGCTAGAAGTCATTGTTTACAAATGTTACTATCGACATTTTGACTATTTTATCTAGATTTAATATATTGACTTAGGGCCTATTCATAAACTACGTAGACTCATTTTTGAAAATCTCAGACTCTCCTCTCGACCTCGTAGACTTTTATCCATACATTTTTTTGATATGTTATATGGAGCGCGGACTTTGGTCAAACCCCCCCCCCCCCCCCTTTCCTCCGTTAAAAGTCTACGTGGTTTATGAATATCCTCTTAACTCACTTATTAACACGCATTGTTCAGATTAGGAAATAAGTATCGTTTACATGAACAAAAAACAAGAAACCAATAGTTTATTAATTTTATGAATGCGTGACAATAATTCATGACTTCGTTATAACAACTTGACATTTGCATAAGTGACTATGATTCGACCTAAAAGTTGTGACTTCATCCTTATTGATCACTATAAACACGAGCAAGAGCATAAGCATAATTGACTGCCCAAGGTTGCTACTTCGTAGTTGCTAGTTGCTAGATAAGCTGTAGTATCACAAAGAACCATCTGAAGATGCTTGGAAATAACATACATCCTCAATGTTTAAGACCTGGTGATCCTAAATTGAGGCAATACCGGCGCTTGCCTCGCTCGAATGCAGATCAAACAAGGAAAGGGTAGGAATGTGTTGACATAGTGCTCGCTTTGTTGGAAGCCGAGGAATCCTATGCACTTCAACGCGAAATCACTGGTATGTTGGACAAAATGGTTGGATTGGCTGCAGGGTTCGTTTTGTTAAACGGTACCCAAATAGCACAATACGGTCATAATTAGTTGTAGTAACTTGATTATGACACAGCAAGTTAAATTTATGTTGTCTCAACTGAATGACAACAAGTGTGCTACTAGGGACGCTAAATTCTTGATTAAGTTAGTTTTAGTTAGGATTATTCTCCATTTAGTTGGTTTTAAGGAAATGCACAAAAATACATTTAAATGAATGAAATTGAATGAAAATTTAATAGAACTGGTGCTGGTTTTTTAAGGAATGAGCTTTGTTAAAGGGTGATACGGTCAAAATTTGGTCAAGGGAAAACGCGTGTAAATCGGTGAAATCGTTTATTTAAAAAATCAAATTAAATTTCTTTTTCAAGTTCAATTAGTATAAAATTCAGGAAAAATATTCAGTTAGGCTTCCGCTTTCCAAATCCGAATTGCCGGGCCTTACGCTTGACCCCTGCCATCAGATTTTGTACAGCCACCTTGTCCACCTTCTTCACCGCAGAAAGCCAGTTTGCCTTGAACTGCTGCTCGTCCTTAGCAGTTTTTTTGGTCTTCTTTAGGTTCCGCTTGACAATAGCCCAGTATTTCTCAATTGGGCGGAGCTCTGGCGTGTTGGGAGGGTTCTTGTCCTTGGGAACCACCTGCAACGTTGTTGGCGGCGTACCACTCCATGGCCTTTTTACCGTAATGGCAAGATGCCAAATCCGGCCAAAACAGTACGGAACAACCGTGTTTCTTCAGGAAAGGCAGCAGACGTTTATTCAAACACTCTTTCACGTAAATTTCTTGGTTGACAGTCCCGGAAGCTATGAAAATGCTGCTTTTCAAGCCACAGGTACAGATGGCTTGCCAAACCAGATATTTCTTTGCGAACTTTGGCTTCCGGTTTTCGATTTCCCCCCGATCCAGACTTCCTGGCTGTCGACAAACGTTCCCCAAACACTTTAATTACATTTGTAACGGTTGATTTGGCAACTTTTAGCGATTTTGCCAACTTTGCGTGCGAGTAGCTCGGATTTTCGCGATGCGCGAGCAAAATTTTGATACGCTGCTCTTCTTGCTTGGACGGCATTTTGACAACTGAAGAGTGAATTCCAAAATCAAAATAGGAGCAACATTCTACACTCACACACCTTCAAAATGAGGGGTGTTCAGGTTTTTTAAATGCAAAATTGAAAGAAATACGTCAAGTTGATATTGACCAAATTTTGACCGTATCGCCCTTTAAAATATTGTCGTTTTCTAATGTGTGTAATTTCAACAAAATTGAACGCAGGTGTGTTTTTAATTTAACCGTCGGATCGTTCGTTTCTACC
This sequence comes from Aedes japonicus, assembly GCA_034211315.2. NCBI lineage: Eukaryota > Metazoa > Arthropoda > Insecta > Diptera > Culicidae > Aedes > Aedes japonicus. The sequence continues at coordinate 119,976 of JASCZW010005802.1, read as the reverse complement.
ATGGATTTTCTTTCTGTGTACAAGCATTTTATAGACAAAACCTTTATCTTCAAACTACCCCGTACCCTGTCAGTTTGAAGGTAATTTTCTCTTGCATAACCCTTGATTAACTAGATGTGCATAATATATCACTGAGAGTTAATCAAGAATCCCTTATTCTTGACTAAGGAGGGGTTCAAATATCTATCAAAACATGCTGCTGACCCGAGAAATACACGTTTTGTGTTTTAGTTGCCAGGGTAATTCTCATGTTTGGTTGAAATTTCCGATTCATTTGTATGAGATACCTCCCCCCCGTCCTGAGAGAGGAGGGGGTTTCAAACCACCATAGAAAAAATCCTCCATTTAGAATCCCACACATGCCAAATTAGCTTGATTAGTTCTCGGGTTATGCAGAATTTTGTATTTTATTTGTATGGGAGCCCCCTTTTTAGAGAATGGAGGGGTCTCAAACCACCATATAAAAATATTACTGCCAAAATCCCTAGATGCCAAATTTGGCTCTATTTGGTTGTTTAGTTTTCGAGTTATGCAGAAATGTTTGTTTCATTTGTCCTTCTTTTAGACGGGAGAGGAGTCTCGAACCATTATAATAACCTTTCCGGCTCCAAAAACCCCTGCACACAAGTTTTCATAACAGTTGGGATGATTCTAATGTTTCATTTAAATTTGTGTTTCATTTGTATGAGAAACCCCCTCCCACCCCCATCAGAGAGAGGATGGGTTTCGAACCACCGTAGAAACATTTCTTGCCTCTGAACTTCCTAACGGGTGTCCACTAAATAATGAGAACGAAAAGAATGGGTCAGGAAAAAATACCAGTGAAGTTTTGTTCAAACTGACTTATTTTATTAAAAGGGTCAACTTAAATCTTCAAACTAAGTTTAGTGAATATTGTCATATGGTCCGTGGTTCAGCTAGTGCGGCGCAGCTTAGTCGTTATGCTGGAACATGACCGTTGGACGGCAGCCACATCGATTTTTCGGATGCAGCTTTTGATCCTGTTGGTAAGTTGCTTGGTGTTCTTGGCCTTCCAATTATCCTTGTATACCATGGAGCTCAAAAGACCGAAGAAATCCTCGATAGGTCGGCACTGTGGCAAATTTGTCGGATTCCGGTCTTTTGGGACATATGGTATATTTTGGCTGTCCTTAAACGTTAGCGTTTTTTTTGCGTAGTGCGATGATGCCTTGTCCGGCCAAAACACGTATTTGCCATCCGAGTGATGTTGTTTAAGAAATGGGATGAGTATTTTCTGCAAACACTCTCTTTGGTACACCTCCTGGTTGATGGCCAAACCGCTTGGTTTGAACCACGGCTTCGAAATACCCTTATCGGATATTACGATGTATAACATAACCTTCGATTCAAATTTGTGCTTGAACTTAAACATTACTTTTGGAGGAGTAGTAGATTTGTCCTTAGTGTAGAATCGGTCGTTTCCCGGTATCTGAGACTTCGAAAGAGGAAAGTAGCTTTCGTCGTCCAGAACGAAAGATTTTCCGCCGTAATTCCGAGTCATCCAGCGGCATTGGGATTTCACGGTTTGAATCTGCTCATCTGTGTACTCTGGGGATCTGGTTTTCCTTTCTACACACTATTCCTTCTTTCTTTAGCGTCTTGCAGATGAGTGACTTCGAACAATGGAACTTTCGGGCTGCTTACCGTTGACTTACCGAATCCTTGTTGTTGAACATGCTGCAGCAGCGAGCGGAGCGTTTTCTCATTCATTATTTTCGCTGGACGGCCGCAACCTTTCTTCCGGGTTACTCTCATGCATGCCAGGATACGGTATACGGTGGATACCGGAACTTTTTCACGACAAAAATGGTCCACCGTGTATTTTTTCCACGATCTTCGTTCGCTTGAAAGAATTGTACAACGCGCGCGCAGTTCTTCCTGTTTCGACGGCATGCTGAACACGACTGAACATGTTAGAGTGAAATAAGAGTGTATGAAAATTTTCTGGAGAGTGCAACGATTCATTCATCTAAAGTGACATTTCTATGCGGCCGTTTTTGTTCTGATGGAAAAGTATTGAAATCATTCTCATTTTTTAGTGGACACCCGTTATATGCCAAATTTGATTCTATTTGCTTCATTAGTTCTCATGTTATGAAGAAATGTCAGTTTAATTCGCATGAAAGCCCCCCTTTCAAAAGAGGGGAGGGTTCTCGAACTTCCATAGAAACATTTCTTGCCTCCAGAAAACTAACAAGTCAAATTTGGCTCCATTTGCTTGACTAGTTCTCGAATAATGCAGAAACTTCTGTTTCATTTGCATGAGAGCCTACCCCTTATAGAAAGGGGAGGGGTCTCAAACCATCATAGAAACATATGTTGCCTCCAAAAACTCCCACATGCCAAATTTGGTAATCTTTGTTTGATTAGTTCTGGAGTTATGCAGAAATGTGTGTTTCATTTGTATGGGACACCTGCCTTCCAGAGAAGGGAGGGGTCTCTAACTATCATAGGAACCTTCCTTCCCTAGTAGCACACATGTTGCCATTTAGTTGAGAAAACATAAATATGCCTTTGTTAGTCATAATCAAGTTTCTGCAACAAATTATGATCGTGATGTGCTACTTGGGTTGGCCCTTAAAAACTCTTTCATACAAAATTGCACGACGATCGGTTCTGTAGTTATTAAGTCTATAAGGTGCCGACAGACAGACAGACAGACAGACAGACAGACAGACAGACATTTCCGAGCAAATTCTTTAACTTATGGCTAATGGCTAATGAATTGGTCGTCTTGAAAAGGACATATTTCAAATGATCCACTTGTATAATAAAGCACGCTTAAGGAGTGTATCGAAAAGTAGTTATAAACTTCCAAATAATAAAATAGGCATGAAAACATGGTTAAAATTAACATACTATTTCAGTTTATTATAGCTTAACATGTTTACAAAAGATCCAAACGGAAAAACTAGTGATCATGTTCATTTCTGTAGAATGCCCGTACCTTTGATTTGACACCTCCCATCAAATTCTGCACAGTGACCTTTGTGCACTTCCTGGATGCCGCTGCCCAATTTTTCTTAAAATCGGTCATGTTTTGGGACACTGTACCATCCTTCTTAAATATACGCTTGACTATTGCCCAATAGCGTTCGATCGGTCGCAACTGGGGACAGTTTGGTGGGTTGATGTCTTTTTTTACGAACTTGATGTTATTCTCCGTCAGCCACTGTAGAGTGGATTTGGCGTAATGTGCCGATGCCAAATCTGGCCAGAAGAGAGGAGGGGACTGGTGCTTTCTATACAATAGTAGCAACCTGTTCTTCAAACATTCCTTTTGATAAATCTCAGCATTTATAGTTCCTTTTGTATAGAAAATTGAAGAACGCAAGCCACATGTGCAAATAGCTTGCCAAATGAGCACCTTCTGACCGAATTTCTCCATCGCAACAGTCGTATCTGCGGTTGGCACACGTTCCCCAACAGATTTAGGTATAAAACTGCGGCCCTGGTAGCGTTCTTGAATCTTCTTTAACGTATGTTTCGTCATCCATCAAAATGCACTGGTCGACATTGTCCAAAATGCAGCTGTACAGCTTTCGAGCCCTGGTTTTGGCACGAGACTTTTGTTCCGGAGTTTGTTTGGGCACTTTCTGCTTTTTGTACGTCTTCAAGTCATTCCTGCGCTTGATTCGTTGAATCATTCCGATGCTGGTCCTGAACTTCTTGGCTAGATCGCGAGTAGAGGCAGATTTGTTCCGTTGAATATAATCCACAACTTTTTGGTCCAAATCGGGGTTGCTGGAGCCGGGTTTCCGGCCACTTCTTGGTAAATCCTTGAGGGAGCACTCCTTACCAAACTTTTCGATGATGCGTTTTACACTTGCCGGGTGAACATTTACTCTTTTCGCAATCTGGTTGTAAGTAACACCCTTTTCGGTGCACCAAGTGTGCAGAATTTTCTTTTTAGTCTCAAATTCAATTCGCGACATTTTGAATACAACTTTATCAACGGAAATGAATGAACCGAATAATCATTTTTGACATGTAAACAAAGCAAATGGCGCTTACACGCTAAAAATATATACAGTAGTTTATACGTAATAACGCATCGAATGTTTATAACTACTTTTCGATACACTCCTTAATACACCGAGCTAAATTTGCTCAGTCCCGAAAAGGACTTGCTGCGAATTCTGATCTCAATTCAGTGTGTTGATTTTTTTCAAAATACTTGAAAAATTGTGGTTTTCATCTCTCTACAGGGTGAGTCGATAATGATTGCTACACTTTCACATTTGCGTAACTATTTTTATCCTTGACCTTTATTAAGGCCTGTTCATAAACCACGTAGACTATCTCAGAACCCCCCCCCCCCGTTCCCCTCGTAGACTTTTCCCCATAGATTTTTTGAGATTTTGTATGGAGCATAGACTGTGGTCAGAAACCCCGCCCCCTCCCCAGAAAAGTTTACGTGATTTAAGAACAGCCCGTAATCAAACTTTAACCCACTTTTTCAATAGACATTCTTCAGGTCGAAATGGAAGAAAAACAACAAACTGTACACGAAAGGATTTTGTTCACCCACACGCGAAATACTGGATTGTTGGATCGTGCTTTACTATTGAACACAATGCCTGTCCACGGTAAATTTCGGACATCAAAGTAATAGCAGCAACAACAAAAATACACATAATTCAACAAAACCGGTTGTTTATTTCACAATACTAGAGTTATATCAACATAAGAAACAGTTGACTAAGATTTCTTCTTAGTTTCGAAAAAAAATCCGCTTAACTAGAGCCCAGTACTTCTCTATTTGAATAAGTTCTAGACAGTTTGGTGGATTGGCTGTTTTTGGCACGGATTTGACTTCTTGTACCTTATACCATTCCAGGACGGACTTCGCATAGGGACAAGAGGCTAAATCAGGCCAGAACAGAGCTGGAGAGTCGTGGCTTTTGATAAACGGTAGCAACGGCTTTTGTAGACATTCTTTCTCGTACACAGCTTTATTCATAGTGCCGGTAGAGACGACTCTTTTGGATATTCGACCACAACTACATACGGCCTGCTATTTTAAATACTTCTTCGGGAATTTGGGCATCTTATTTGTATGGAAATGCTTGGCAGCTGCATTCTTTTGAATTGCGGTATAAAAAGCCCGACCCGGAAGCTGTGTAAAGTCTTCGAGTACGTATGTTTCGTCATCAATTTTGATACGAGAAAATGTTTGCAAAAACTTGGTGTAAGGCTCCTTCCCAGCTTTGCGAACCACATTTCACATTGGGTTTCTTGTCCATTTGTCGGGAGCATACTTTTCTATTTGTTCCGATCCACAGTCACGCGTTGATCAAATGATTTGCAAACACAAAACACGGTACTTTTCGGAAGTTTTAGTTTCTTGGCAAGATCGCGTTCCGATAAATTCGGATTTTGCTGCCGTTCGTACCAAATGCGTTTGCGCATTTCCACTTGTCGAATCATTTAGCTATTTCACTGATTGTAACAAGCATGTAAACATGTTGTACCACGAAATAAAGTGGAGAGTTTCAGCTGTCATATAAGTGAAACGTTTCATCGATCCGTGAAATAATTCAAAATCTACATTGAAAGAAAAGTGTCCGAAGTTTAACATGGACAGGCTTTACATCACTCAACGGTCTCAAGGGCCAAAGGTTCCAGGAACGCGGGACTTGATGTTTCGTCTAGATCTAAGAAACAATATGGGCTAAAAACCTGCAGAGCTTCCTAAATCGGGACAAACAGAGCCAGCAGAGTGTTGCCAAAACGCGGAAACTCTACACGAAGCTGGTAACGGAATACTGATGCTGTGTCATTGATGATGGAACCTACACCAAAGCGAATTTCAAGCAGTTGGCGGGACAGGAATATTTCACAGCTAAGGACAAGTTGGCTGTGGATGGCCATTTCAAATTCAAAATTCGCTTCGAAGTACCTGATTTGTCAGGCCATATGCCCCTGCGGCAAACGGAGTGCCTTCGTGACCGACTTGTAGGTTACAGGTTGACTGCACGCTGAGTGGCGTATAATATAGGTTTCTAGGCCTAGGCTAGACTTTGGATTGAATAAATTCCATAATCATTCAGAAGCAGGTTCACCAGACGTGCAAAGGTGGCCAGGAAGACAGTGTGTGATCTGACTCAAAAGGTTGATTGAGAAGATGTGAAAAGAGTTCGATTTGTCCTGTATTCTTGTCTATCTTGTGCTGCATCGCCATTCCAAAGTTCTTTGATATGTTAGTTGTTGTTTGGGTCGTTTCGCAGTCATGAAGTTCCTCCAATGCTGGAAAGTGTTCCATCAATCTTTTGTCTTTTAGTTTCATACTATTGTCTTATTGCATAATGGATTTGTTTGTAAACGTCATTTGTTCATACTTGGATCCGTTGAGTGAGAGCATTTTATTCGTGTTTACTATATATTTAAATGACAAATTAATAATTGGAAAGGTCTCACCAAATTCTGCAGATGCGTTATGTTCTATGATTGACTACTCCGCTTCTTACTTCAGATTCTACTTCAAAGTACTTGCAATGAATTCAGGTACTTTTGAGCAAATTACAAAAACTCTCTCCTATTCACAATGTACTTACTGACCAAATTGTATTCAAAAATATTGAATTCTAAATAAAATTTTCTTAGAATGGGATCGAAATCGAAAATTACTGAACCATTTTTGCGTTGTAAACGTTCTTTGAAGCATGATTACTAAATTTACCAATGTTGATATCTGAACCAGTAACAACTGAGAATAACAAGAATTCCGAAAAGTTAAAAAACTCAAAAAATGCTTGAGTAGGCCGGGAATCAAAATCACCTCCAGAGTCCTGCCTAACATACAGAAACAAAGTTTTAACCAATAGTTCAAATAAAACACGAGCCCATTAACTCACCCACATTCTGCCTAGCCCGGAATCGCACATGGGTAAAAATCGACGCGCCGGGACAGAAAAAGGGGTTGGTGGGAGCCGCACTCTCCAGTCGCAGATAGAAAGCAGACTTCCCAACCCACACAGTTCCAATTCGAGGAGATACTATAGAACGGTGGAAGACCGACCTCTCGAAAACCGCTTGAGTTATTATGAGCACCCATATGATGTAGTACGACGTGGGTATGCCCACACATACCTCTACACCCGAGCTCGGCAATAAGGATCATTAGAAACCGTTGATATCTCCCCACGTATGGATGCCTCATATATCCATATCCGGTCGTGACTGTCGCCGTTGCCAGTTTGAGTTATAGTCGGTCGGCTGTTCGTTGCATGTAAACTTGCATATGTTGCTCTTGTCAAGCATCAACCAGACACAATAGTAGAACCGTACAATATGATTGGGAAGGACACCACTGGCGACAAGGAAAAAAAATCGAATAAAGTGAAAGGATCAGGGGATATCCCTGTCTTTCTGCGAGCGTGTGTGTGAGTGTGTGTGGATGTGTGGGTGGTTAAGCTTTTGATGGTTTTTTCATGATTGTTGCCATCGTCGCAAGGGGGTGGTCATGGAAAATTGACAACGAAATGGAACGACAAAGTTTCGGATGGTGCCAGGAGCCGAACGTGCTGGTATTTCCGGGAAAGCAGAACTGAGACAAACTCGGCCAAAGTTTGCGTGATGTGCCGCCAGTTATCAGTTCCCAAGTTGGGAGTGATATTTCCATCAACATGCACGAACGTACCACCATCGACGGGAATAATCACATGGAATCTAAAATGTTAATGGCATTCACTTAAAGGAAACGATCGGCGTTGGAGAACGATTCCGATGACGTATGTGGGAGTTGAATATGTTACACTACCCGCCATAAGTATGGAATCACACCATGGCGGGTAGTGCATGTACATTTAGAGAGTGCTTTCCAGTTTCAACAAATTTGTAGCGTACATTGGTTTGTTCTAAAGTCAACGAATGAAGTATGGAGCAATTTCCCCCCCACCATGTAGTGCTTTTGTTCCGTGGGAACACATAATTGAATTGCTTTTTTTCTGCCAAAAAAAAAAGGAATGAAAAGTGTGGCAGAGCAGAGTTACGACGTCCCACAAGAGCGAGCTGCTTCGAGCGGATGTGCTCAAGTGGATGTTTGGAAACCAGAAGCAGAAACATTTACAGCTACATCAGCTCGGAATCTGTTGTGTTTTCACGGTGGTTAACGAGTGTATATTGGTGAATGATTCACGGGAGAGTACTTGAAGATTAAATTAGTCGGGAAAGTTGCTACTACCGTTGAGATATTTATGTATATTAAAATATAACGGAATAACCCAGATTTGTCCCGAGACGCATTTTGCCCTTCTAATTTAATATATCATAGAATATTTTGGGTTAATGGATTTGTCGTATGGGGTATTTGGATGTATACTTAAATTAAAGACAAAGTTTTTTGGGTTCAGGCAACACTACAGGGTGAGGCAGAAAATAATGCGAAAATGTACAAACTTGAGCATTGGGTTAATTCGTGTAGCTAGTGACTAATTTCTGTCGAAAGTGTATTTGTTTATGTTTACTTTCAAGTGCTGCATCCAAACATTCTATTTGTTTTATTGCAAATTCGTCAAAATGTTCGCGAAAGAAGTGATCACCAGTTTGTTGCTCGCCCAGAAGATGCCGAAAGAGATTGCCAAGGTGGTAGGGTGCCATTTGGCAACAGTTTACCGCATAAAAAAGTCCCTGCAGGATGGTCCTAAGCAGCGGAAGCCGGGAAGCGGAACGGGATCAAATCGGCCCGTGCAAAAAATGCTCGCAACCCGGTGCGTTCCATAAGAAAACTTGCAAAGGAAGCCAATATTTCGGAGAAATTCATGCGGAGAATCATCAAAAAAAAAACCTTCATGCATCTTCCAGAACCAGAGTGATTACGGACCGGGTCAAGGAACTACGAGTGATTCGTTCCAAGAGATTGCTTTCCTTGTTGAAAATGGAAAAAATGATAATCCTGTTCTCCGACGAAAAGCTTTTCAGCATCGATGCTGTGGCCAACACAGGTTCATTTCACCGCAGAAAATGGAGAGCGTTCCGGAAAAAGTGAAATTCAAATTTCAAACCAAACATCCGGCTGGTGTCATGATGTTTGGCTTGGTGGCGTCCAACGGTTTGAAAATGCCGCCTGTTTTCATTGATGCTGGAGTTAAAATCAATACCAAAGTGTACATCGGTATTTTAAAGGACCAAGTGCTTCCCTGGGTGAAGGCCAACTTCTCCGAGGACCAAAACGTTGTCCTACAGCAGGATGGAGCACCGTGTCACATCTCCAATCAAACCCAACATTGGTTGAACGATAACATGATGTTTTGGCCAAAGGATTTGTGGCCCCCTAGCAGTCCAGATCTTAATCTGTTGGATTATTCGATTTGGGCATATGTTGAAGCACGAGCCTGCAAAACATCACACCCTAGTGTGAAAACCCTCAAGTCAACCATAACACGCACATGGCAGTCAATGTCGGAGGAGTACGTCCGAAAGTCATGCTCTGGCTTCCGGCGTCGGATCGAGGATGTTATTAATAAAAATGGAGGACACATTGAATAAATTTGTTTAAAAGGACTTTTTAAAGATAACTGCACTTGAAAATGTTGATATTATGGCTTGAATTAGTTGGAAATGGGATTTGAAAGATATAGAATAGAAAAGTTCCTAAGGTTCTATTTGATACCAAGTTCAAAACAGAAATACAAAAGTTCAAAGAATAAATCAAGGTCTCAGATGAATTTTTCAGTAGATTCCACCCTCCTAGCTCGTCCGATACTTTTGCTGCAAAAGTTCAAAGAATTGCTTGCTTACTAACATCACTTTTCGGCTTAAATTCAGCAGCAATTGCCCGTGATCATCAAAAGAACTTTCCCTAAAAGCCTAAGCCCTAAGCCACCTCCAGCATGGCGTAGCATTGTAACCCGCGCCTTTACCGGTTAAGCTAAGGGAAGATCCAAATCGTGTCACTTAGCTCAATTCACATGCATTTTTTTTTCAATTCACATGCAATTTCCTAAATATAATCATCCGAATCACATGTAGAGAGGGCATTGCTAACTAATTTATGTGAAATATGACCAAATTGTGTCATTCATTCAGTTTTTTTTCTTTATTCTATTGTGGAAAGGACTGGTCTCACCAAATATTATTACCTACATGATGAATATTCTGAATATTACAAGTGATGTAACACAGTTCAATAGTTAAAAATACACGAATACATTATGCCTATGCTAAATTTTAATTTCAATATTATGAACAACGCTACAGCATCAAGAACCAACTGAAAATATATACATACACATATAGAAAGAAACATTGAATTTTCTGCGTTATCTAATGCACATAAAAGGAATGCTAGATTTGGCAGAAAATACTGGGATATTTCATGTAAATTTAAGCCAGATAACGCTGTAGCCTGTTGTATGAAAGATTGTAAACATTGTTGTATGGCTCATGAAAGATTGCATACAAGTTTGTTGTTTATGCCTGCTTTAATTTGAAATTAAACGACGTGAAATTTTACGCACATGTCAGAATTAATTATTTTTTTCTGTGTACCATTGAAATATACCTTAGGAAAGCCTGTCCACGTTTAATTTTGGACACTTTTCTTGCTGTGGAGATTTTTTTTTTCACGGATCGCTGAAACGTTTCACTTACATGACAGCTGAAACTTTCCACTTTATTACGTGGTACAACATTTTTAAATTCTAGTTGCATTCAGTTGCCAAGATATTAAAACTACCGTAAAGTACCATGTTTTGTGTATGCAATTCATTTGACCAGCGCTTGACTGTGGATCGGAAGTTTGGAAATGGAAAGTTGGGGAGTCAAAATCATACGTACAAAAAGTGAAGCAGATGCAAGGACTGAATACGTACAATGTGAAAAGATTGAGGAGCCCAACCGTGATGACAAGCAAAGTTTCACTGCAAAAAGTCGCTCCAGGGAGCTTCACACCAGTTTTTTGCAAACATTTTCTTGTATCATAGTGGATGATGAAACATACGCACTTAAAGACTTTAAACAGCTTCCGTGTCTGGTTGTTTGTACCGCAATGCAGAGAAACGCCGTTGCCGAGCATTTTCGGACAAAGCAGGTGTCCAAATTCCCGAAGAAGTATTTGCTATGACAGGCCATATGTACACTTAAATTTAGTTTATAGTACGAAATCGAAGGCGAAATTTTCAAAAACACGAAGAATTTGTTAACACAGAAAGAACATTCGTTAAATGTACGAAAACAATACAAAGTGCTGCAAATAATTTGTTACCAATAAAAAAGAAACGTGTCTCTGGTGATTGCATGAACGACTGACAGTTCTACTTTATCGACTCAACATATAATTGAAAAGAAAAGCGCAACCACAAGGAAGGAAAAAATACATGTGCATGAGGTTCTAATTCTCTACACCGCTTTAATTTCTATTTTGGGATAAATTAATGATTCCCGGCCATCCCAGCAAGAACACCAACATTTATGAGTACGATTGAAGAGAAGAAGCGATTGACTGGTCTTCACGAAATTCATGTTGTGCATTGTACAAAAAAGGTTTAATGATAGCATTTTCTTAGATGACAAGCAATATGAACGATTCATGCAATTTACGAGACATTTGTGCTATGTACAAATTCTTTGTTTACGATACGACTGGAAGCGAATTTACGAAAATAAATTCTCAGTGTAGGTGTGGTCGAAAATCTAAAAGTTTTGTCTTTACCGGCACTATCAATAACGATGTGTACGAGAAAGAATGTCTGCAAACGCAGTTGTTACCGTTTATCAGAAACCGCGACTCTACAGCTCTTTTTTGGCCTGATTTGGTCTTATGTCACTATGCGAAATCCATCCTGGAATGGTATAAGGTACAAGAGGTCAAATCCGTTCCAAAAACAGCCAGTCCATCAAACTGTCCAGAACTTCGCACAATAGAGAACGGACTCTAGTTAAGCGGAAACTCTTCGAAACTAAGAAGAAGGCAAATGGTACTGATGATTTCTAGAGAAGATGGAGAATCGTCACGGTGGATGTATCTGAGCATACCATACGGACCCTGATGCCGGGTGTGCCACAGAAAGTTTGAAAATTTTACAGAAAGAAGGATAAACATCCTAATCAACTGTTTCTAATGTAGATATAACTCTATTATTCTGAAATAAACAATCGGTTTTGTTGGATTATGTGTAAATTTTTGTTGCTGCTATTATTTTGGTGTCCAAAATTCAACGTGCACAGGCTTTATTAAATAACATTTAACGGGGAAAGGGAGAGGACCATCAGGGCACCCAAGTGAAACGATTTGGATAGAGAGCATGGGACTGCCTCCTCCCTATTGTTGACATTTTGCGAGGGCGGACTCTTGGATTCCATCTTTTGGGTTTATTCTGTCAAAACGTTTTTGGCTCTTCATTACAGGAGCTTGATGATCACAAATAACAACAGAATCCTGATCAAATCGTTTTTCAGAAAAATTCACTGCCATGGAAAGTTACTATGCTACAATACATGGTAGTATATAGTACATCATCATCATCATCATTATCAACAAAATAACTATGCTGAAGAGTTCATACTTCTAGTTTATCATTCCTAGGATACATAAGTTCAAAAATTGCTTCAATTCATTATTCGAAGTGAACAGAATGCCTTAATAGCATCATCCGAATCACATTTAGAGAGCGCATTGCTAACTATTTTATTTGAAATATGACCAAAATGCGCTATTCATTTAAGCGAGAGCATTAAAATGATTTTTTTCAGATAATTTCGAAAGCATCTGCACATTTTTAAGGCGAGTTGACATGTTTCAACCGGGCACTTGTAAACTTGCATGTTTTGGTGAATTCGAAAATGGTTCATGGAATCCAACACACTTCTGCTGCGATTCCCAAAGTAACACATATTTTTTTTGGAAAAATTTGAAAACTTACTTAAAAATTTCCAGCTTTTTACTCCCTAACCCAAACGTACATAAGATGGCGGCAACAGCTTTTTAATTTTGACATGACAAGCTGAGCGGTGGTGCTGAATTGTGTTGAAATCATGTAAAATTCAAGAGTTTGAGTTGGAAAACTATGAGCGTGTCGTTTAACTATATGTTATTCAAACATGCATTCAGGCAAAAATACTTCTTTGAGTGTGATACAGTCTTACACGAACTTGCTTTTTACTGTATTTTTAACTGAAAATATATTTAAACGATTAATTTTGTCGACAAATTTTCAGTGATGGTTTATATACCTATTTTCCATATTTTTATTCTTTGTATAGTGGAAAGGATTGGTCTTATTTTAAAAAAATAGTACCTGAAATGTTTCGATAAGGAATGATCTCACCAAATATAATTATTTAAATGACGAATATTATGAAAATAACAAGTGATGTAAAATACTTGAATAAATCAACATACACGATTGCATAGTTACAGCATTAAGAAGAACATAACATTGAAATTCACTTCAGTACAAGTATGAAAATTAATCAAATACAGCAAACTCATTTTTGAATGCATGATTTAATTTTACATTGATCGTGAAAATATACATCTTCTTTCAGGTAAATTTACCGGTCGAAGCTAACAAGCTGCATTTTTCATTCTGCTGTCATCTGTAAACGAAGATGCTTGTTGTTTATGATTATGGATTTCAGGGCAGAATTTAAATCGGCTGAATATCCTGGTCCCATGGTAAAAACTACTAATTGACGGGTCGTGTAAGGCCAAGTTCTTCATGCTCCTTAAATATTAAGTAGCAGAGGAAAGAAGGGTACATTTATTTGTCGCTGCAGTTTAGTATAAAGCGAATGTTAACACCTGCTTGAGTGATAAACACTTGAAGAAATAATAACTACCGTGTCATGTGAAGCTGATTTAATTGCCGTCAATGAATTCATTGTGAGCCCTTAGTCAAAATAACTATCAAGAGGATTTTCCGGTTGCTGGGGAAATTTAAATAATTGACAATTACTCTTTTACCCAATTATTTAAAGATGAAAAAAGCAGAAGACACTGATTAGTGATAAATCTGACAGCTCCCATTATTTGGTTTGGTTTGGACAGCTCCAATGTTAAAGTATAGGACGAACATTTTAAAATGCTTCTAAGCAATTCAAATGAAATTCTTATTAAAAGCAGTTTGTTGTATGATAGACGAAACATCCAAAACTACTGAATAGGGATATAATAATGCCCTATTGTGCAAGTAAAAATAATGCCCCTATTGTGCAATTTTGAATGTTTCTACCATCATACAACAAACCGCTTTTAATTAAAATTTCATTTGATTTTTTTAGAAGCATATAACAAATTTTCATCCAATACTTTAACATGGGAGCTGTGGGATTTATCAACGCTAGGTGTCTTTTGCGTTCTTCAACCTGTAATCGTCTATAGCCAAGCGGCCATTCAAATAGGTAACGTAAAATTCAATTGAGCAAATATTACAGGCTTTGATGTTCAAGTCATGTTTTTTTACAAACACATATGTGTGGAGTTCTTTACATGTTCTTTATATGTGCATGAAAATGAACTTAAAATTATGAAATAAACTAAGTTTTTTTTTTTGCACGGGGGATTCGTTCCACTTTTAGTGTGGAACCGTGTAAAAAAGGCTAAATAGAGTTGGTAAATTCACATGCTTATACATTTTATATTGCTTCGATTTTGTTTGTATGCGTAACCCTTCCATGCAATGGTCAAAATGCAGTTTTTAAAATTTTGAGTATTTACACCAAAAATTGTGATTTTTTTTAAAAACTGCCATATGATTACTTTTGGCCCAAAACGTAAAATGTGATTTGATTTAGGTCGATAAGTTGTTCAGTTCTGGAGTTATCATCGAAAACAACCCGTGTAAAAAAAACCGTGCAAAAAAAACCTTAGTGTAATAATATTTTTTATTTTTTTTTTCACTTGATGTCCTTATTTCGAATAATGACTGAGCTAGCTAACAGCTTGATTCGATACAGCTCACCTAAATGACTTTTTTTTCGTGAAACAAAAAATCACACAACCTCCCCCAAATCATAACATGGAAGCATTGCTACATTATGATACCAATCCCGTTATGGTCCTACTCGACATGATTCTTCAATTATCCAACATTTGCCCATCCCGTACAGTTTAACCTTAAACGCTCATTTGATGCCATTTTTTTTGGAACGAACCATCATTCACTATCGCATCGCATTCACGATTCCGGCTGTGCCTGACCTCATAAACTTAATGCCCAGTAAGTTATTGCAACATTCACCGAGACGAGGGAGGGGAGCATAAATATTTCAACCACAATGACGTGACAATAAAAATAAGGAAGAAAATGCCACCGAACTGACTGTTCTAACATTGTCGCCGCTCGATGCCGTCGTCTGATGGCGTCGTAAAACACATTTCAGCACACGGTTGTTGACTGTCACCTGCTACACACCGTTCAATACTGAACTATATCTTCTACCGATCCGTCGAGAGGGCGTGTTGGTGGATGGGATGGAGGGCGGTTTATTGACTTTCAACCTGTCAGTCAGTTTGGCCCGGTCTGGTCGATTCCGAGCAGGTTAAACTGGATCATGGTCGCTACCGGCGCCGATAGCGAGGGGAGGATGACGGCCAGTCAAACGGTGATGGATTTCCGCTTTGATAGACTATCTTCAATGGAATTTTCACTTTGTGCGCGTCTTCGGACACTTATCAGTTTTCAATTGTATTTACCTATCCGTCTTGTCGCCATGGCTTTTGTCACCGATATGTTGAGTACGTGATAATCGTACCTGGTGACATGGATGTTCCAAAGTGGAGCATTATTTTTCCATCGCTGCCTGAGTGGATGTCAGTTACTGGCTCTGCTGCACTAAGTAACCTTTGCCTTTCTCGAAAAATTCAATTCCACGTTGTCTTGGAAGCATGCAAAGCACACGAAGAAGTAGGTCACATGTCTCAGAGAAAGGGGTGAGATTCACTTGATGTGATGGATCCATCCCAGCAGGTTTCATGGGATCCTTCTAAAAAGTTTTCCACTGAACGCAACGACAAATGATTTTCGTTCACTGTGAAGGCAGGAAGAAACTACAGGTCGGAACCGTAGCTTGCGTTAGAACTGAAAAAGTAGAATTCCGACCGAGGTCAGATTCGCAAACAACGAAATCACACTGTACTTATAATGTATCCGCCCCTTTTGTTGTAAAGAGCCAATACAGACAACGACTAAGTGAGTTACTGTGGATGTTTTTCCAGCGAAATTTTCCCGACAAATCGGCCATGAGAACAAGTGTGGAACAGTTCCTTGTGACATCAAGTTTCGCAAGGTTCTAGACTAATTGCGTATTAATGTTCGAGCTTCTGAGAACTCTTTGTATTTTATTTGGCACACGCCTATCATCAATTACTGCCGTCAACCTGAGTCAGGACCAACGGCAACATAAATTCGTTAAACGAAAGCAAATACACGCAATCTGCTCTGAGGATATGTATGTGTGCCTTTGTGCTAAGAAAAACATAATAATGAAAGCTCAAACAAGTATCGCAACTGGCCGGCGGGCGTGACGAGCATAAGGATGAAAGTGAGAAAACGGAAAATCCTACGTCTTTCGTCAAAAGCTTCGGGTGCGGGTGGTTGGAATGCAAACCTTCCAACGTGGCATCAACGGAAGTTACATGACTGTTGGCTTTGTCTGAGAATGCGAAACCAAGATTGTTTGTTTTGTTTTCCGACGTGTTTCAATGTTTTTGTTGGCTTTCTGTTCTGATTTTTTGGCCCTAGGTAAGGCTGGTAGTGTCTGAAAAATAGGTACTTTAGAGACCATATGTCTGAAAAAAGAGACCAAAAAGGAACCAGAAAGAATCTTATAGTTGAGCGGAATGTGGAATAGACCTAGGATAAGGAACGGTTTCAGCTTCTCGAGACCTTATTCCAAGCACGGAGTAAGTGTTAACCTTCTTTCTTTCTTAGCGTTTCAAGCTTATTGCTTTCACAATTAGATTATTGCTTGCTCTCAACTTAGTCTTCTGAATTCCACAGTAATTATTTAAGATCTTTCAATGCCAGGTACCATTTTAGCATTAGAATAATTGTGTGGCAAGTACAATCATACCCTACGCCCAGAAAGTCGAGAAATTTTCCTTAACGAAAAATTCCTAGACCAGACCGGGAATCGAACCCAGCCACCTCCAGCACGGTGTTGCTTTGAAGCCGCGCGTTTACCGACTGAGCTAAGGGGGGGCCCAACGTAAACTTTCTCATACAAAGCTCATTTTTGCAGTATGTTGGAGCCTTTTGAAAATCAGGAGGTATAATTGAGACTTCATGGAACTGATGAAGTTGATAGGTTATTTAGGCAATCTATGTACCACTGCCAATATTGTGCCTAGTAGCATACAGTGACCGGCAAAAATAAAAAGTCACCTTTGATCAATATATTATTGATGAGCAAACACGCATACTTTTGAAATAGTAGGGTATTCCAATACATGTTAACGAACAATTTCAAGTTAAAAACAGTTTTTCAAAGTATGTATGATATAAAAAAAGATCCACTTCATGCTTGGATAAAAAAAAATTACAACAGTTGGAGTGAACTCTTCAATAGTCAATATGACCTTTCGTCGCTCCAATGATGGTTAATAATCGTTTCGGGATGCTTTCGACCAGGTTTTTGAGGTGCTGTAGATTCCAGGCCTGCTCCAGTGCCGTAACATATGTTTACTTATTGGTTACGTGAGTTTTTTCGACTATATTGTCGATAATTACTAGGGTGGCTCACCGTTTATATGAAAAAAAAACGTAAACTTGACCACATAAAGCCAGAACAACTCTTTTTTGGATCCATTTGGGGTCCCAAACAACTGTGTAAAATTTGGTAACGATTGGTTGTAAACCGGCTTCCCGCATTGCGTTTGAAATTTGTATGGAAATTAGTATGGGAGAACGTATTTTTATGCATTTTCATCCCTAGAGACCCCATTTATGCTTGGATCATGTAACTAATCAGTTAAAAGTATAGTCCATAATGTGCCTAACAACTTTGTCGAAAGATGTGCAGCGCTAAAATGTCCCTCAAAAAAGTTATAGCTTTTCTAAGATTGTTGGATCGAATTAAATACCGAAAATAATTTTTTCTGCCAACACTTCCAGTGTACCAATGGAAGCCAGATTTCAATCCGCAATAACTTTAGCGTTTCTTGTCTTATCGATTTGGAATGTTCAGATGAACTACTCATAAACATTTGCACAACTTTATGGGTGTATTTGGATTTGGAATTCATAGTAATGGAAATACTGTTAATTATTAATTACCCAGAGATTTCGAGTTGGGTTTAAATCAGGGCTCTGGGGAGGTCATTCTAAGGGTTTAATTCAACAGGCATGGAAGAATTCTTACGTATGCTTTGAGTCGTTGTCTTGCTGGAAAATGTAGTCATCTTACAGATCCATTTTCAGCTAAGATGCTTCCACATTCTTGTTCAAAATATCTATATACCCATCAACCGTCATAATACTATTGATTAGTGCCAGATTTCCCACTCCAATCCATGAAAACAGCCCCAGACCATGTTGTTTCCATCGCCGTGCCTTATGGACGCTTGAAGTTTATCCTTCAGCTGTTCATCGCTTTTTCGCCAAACTCACAAACTTCCACTTTCGGTATTTTCAATACAATTTTCGAACTGCATTACGGATTACACCATATTTTTTGGCAATTTTGCACTGAGATTCTTTTTTTAAGCTAACACACGATGAGGTTTCGAAGCTGAAGTGTTATTTTCTTCCCTCCCATGATCGATTCTTAAAAAACTCGTCTTTTCAGCACAGTTCGTTTACTTTTCACAACTGTAGCAATCATTTGCTATAGATGTAAACAAAGCAATGCCAAATACAAATTAACATGAGATAAGTCAATTGAATGTACACGGAAATATTTCTTTTCTCTAATAATTGATTGATTAATCTTTATTAGGGAGACTTTCGTTTCTTTAATAATTTTTTTTTCGCCAATTCGCCTGACTGTCCGGAACTTCACCCGATACAAAAATACCAGGCTCTGGTTATGCGAAAATTCTGAAGAAGAAAGCAAATGGGATCGACGATTCCAAGAAACAAGCATCAGCATCATAGTAGGCAAATGTTATTCGTTGTGTTGGTGGTTCTAGTTTACGTGACAGCGCTAAGGCTTCCAGGAATTTAACATTTGAATCTTGCTTCCCCTCTTTGTTCTCAAAATCAGATACGTCTGTTTGAAATAGTACTTGAGAAATAATCAACCAAAGACATGGACCTCATCCAAAGGCTAGGACCAAATTCGACAGAGTCCGACTCAATCAGGGCGAGCGAAGGCTAAGGATCTAAATGTTTCCCATACGCCGATCCAGAATATCTTCACCCATGATTTGAAACTCAAAGTGAGATGTGGTATTATTTTTTCCGATGAAAAAATGTTTCTGCTGCAAACATCTCACAACCAACAGAGTTGTAGAGTATATGCAGATGTTCTTAAAAAAGATTAGCTGTGCAGCGATTAGAAAACATGTGCAGCGAAAGAATAAAATATGAAAATATGAGAATTATGGCATGGGATGGACGTTCCGAAAACATCCAACTTCCACTACTTTTCCTCGAGTCAGGAGCCAATCAATAATCAACACTAATGACTACATCGAACATGTTTTGGAGAATCACTTGTTACTCTATGCTTCGAAGATGCATTTGCCATTTCCCATCAATCAGTGCAACACAGGAGTGGTGTCGCAAAACTTTACCCGTTTCATATAATCACAAGAATGGGCTACCTTATAGCCAGATCTCAATCCTTTGGATATTTTTGCATGGGGATAAATGCACAGTAAAATTGGAAGCACAAAATGTCACACTCTTGAATCCTTTGAGAAACTCTTGATTAGTATTAGGGAAAATATGCCTCAAGGAACGATGGGTGCCAGTTCCGAAGCGTTTGAGGACCGCTGACCATGTAATTTCTTAATAATAAAATTTAAGTTTATACGAGATAAAGAATTTGTTGATTTTAAGCCGGGCTTCAAATGGTGAGTTGACAACTTGGCAGGAGGGTGCGACCGACCTCGGGTCCTCACAAGTTCCTACCTCACGCCTCCACGAGTCATATGATCACAAAAGACTGCCAGCTGAAACATGGAGACGCTGGTTGGCGTAGCCTGGGCAATGTTGTCAATCCGACAATAGCGAAGTGAGGGGGTGCGACCGGTACATCATATCATAATTTTCCATTCTCATATCTTTCAGGTATTCCAGGTCGTCAAGTATTACAAAATAATTTAAAATTTAAAATTCTTTTTTTTTTCATGGCGGTCATACATTGCCTAAATTTTCTGGTTCATAATGGAGTTCATAACGCAAGTTTGTCTACAATTGCAACAAAACAGCAGTCGGCACACATGTAATTTTCAATTCATATTACAATATACCCTCACTATATATTTTATCTTATAGGACATTGTTTATTCATAGCCTAATTCTGTATATTTCATTACATGTATTACGCCAGAAAGGTAAATTTCTCTCAGGTACCATACAGTTTAGGAGAGGAGGTCTTGCGGTTATAGGATGATCATCTTCTGGTAGAAGCATCAGTAAGAATGGGGATCAATTTTCAGCTGTATCTAGCACCGTCAGGTGGCCTTCTCGAAAGTAGCAATGGATGTATATATAGATGTGTAGATACTAGTATGTGTTATTATATGATTCATGTTTTTTACAAGCTCTAGCATATTTTCATTAATAGAAATGTTGACGACTCTCGACCACTCAACCTTTAATTCCTTCATTATATTTTCCATTAAATGGCGTAATATGACCTTAACATTTCAGTACACGATCATCAACTACTATTTGAGCGGTTCAGAGGAACACAGCTGTTCATCATTATTAATTGCATATCATAAATATAATATTATGGAAGAAGTAATAAAATAATTAATAAAATTTTAATTGCTTCAGTTTGGTGATCCAGCCGGTATAATTATTTTATTAAATTATATCAAATAATAATCAAAATTAATAAATGCTCTTCATTCCAGAAGGTTATATATCTATATGTCATGATTAAATACGTAATAATATAATATTATGGTTTTATATAAAATTGAATGCTTTATTGATATTTATACCTCAATGAATAACAAGATGACCTTCACATTCCAGAGATACAGTCACCCATCAGTGATACAAAGTGGTACGAAGCTGCATATTATTATTACTGCCTTAATATTATTATTTCAGCAGGTTAATTAATTTAGTTTAACATGGTTATCATAGGCTCGTGAACTCCAACTATTACATAATTTAACTAAATATCCTTATATAATTTTTGCTCTACTATATAATCATATATAACATATTATTATTACATTACATCTATATTTATATAAATATAATAAATACTGGGTTGGGAGGAGCACCAGGGTATCATTCAAGCTGAAACTGGACGATGGTTTGATTGACTGCCTGAGTCTAGGAGGGAACAAACAGTATCATTTCTTATCCTACCGATTCGAGTGTGGTGCTGCGAGTTCTACTCCAACAGTTTCAGGGAGAGTGACGCGCCCTTCTTAACAAGCCATCCTGTAGAAAGCTTAATGAGTATTGCGAATTGTGTTATTCGATTTGTTGGATCATATCGTTGGAAGGAGATTCTTAATTTCCCGTGGATTTCGTGTAAGTGTCTCTGCTTACGGGTCCAGCCCTCCGTTTTTGGCCCTTCATACAGCGACAGTGCGAATTCAGATCGGTGGCCCAATTTGATCTTGCTGTTAAGTGGAGCTGCATCCAAGCCAAGGGCTAGACGGGATGGTGGCTACCATACATACATACATACAATAAAGAATTTGTTGATTTTAAGCCATTCATTGTGCTTTTATGAACATTTATTTCACTGACGAGCAACCGTTGGCACCCTGTAAACCATCGAAGAACTGTGATCGGCTATGTATAGGTCGATTCACCACCAGGTTCCAGGAAAATTACATTGAATAGCTTCATCGCTCAACTGCCTAATTTTTTTTTAAGTTTTTTTTTCAATGCGACCGTTAGATACTCATGTATCGCAAAACTGGTATTGACATTTCAAAATTTATGAAAAAAGTCAACCAAGCAAATCACAGCAAATTGACTGTCGGAGCAAATCGAGTCAAAGCAAATAAATAACATCAGGTCCTTCATTATCTAAATTGGTAGAGCCGCAGCTACAAAGCAAAACAGGTAAAGCTGGAGGTTGCTTGGTTCGATTCCCGGTCTTGTCTAGGAAATTTTCGTTGAGGAAATTTTTTCGACTTGTACTTGCCACACAACCGTACTAATGCAATGGCACCTGGCATCGAAAGCTCCAAATTAATAACTGTGGAAGTGCATGTATAACACTAAGTTGAGGGTAAGCAATAAGCAAATTGTAAAGGCAATAAGTTTGAAATGCTAAATAGGAATAAGGCAGCATTCATTAATTATGTCACGCTTTTAGGGGGGGGAGGGGGTTCAGAAAACCGTGACATTTTGTGACAAACGAGGGAGGAGGGTAAGCTGAATCGTGACATCACATTTTGAAAAAAAACAAAAACAAAATGATATTCTTATGCAATATCGCCTACTACTACTATCCCTACTGTTCACGCCCCTTCGTAAACGAACAGCAACAGCAGTAATCATGCAGCACTCACACACCGCTCGCATAAACTATGCCATGCCCTGTTCTGCAACTTTCCATCGTTCTGGAACTTTCAATGTTCTGGAACTTTCCATTGTTTTGGAACTTTCCATTGTTCTGGAACTTTCCATGTTCTGGAACTTCTAGCAGTAGCGGCACAATATAAAAACGGCACCGCAGTGGCGCAGTCATTCAGTCATTATATCAATTCTAAGGTGTTAAGATCAAAAGGAAAAAGCAATAAAGGATAAGTGAATAGAAGCAGTAGTTTTTCTATCAATATCTTCTGGATCCATTATCCGGTGCAACAGCCCAGTGTTATACAGTGTTGAATACAGTCCACCCTACGACTAGAGTGTTTGCTGTCAACGGCCTTGGAACCCAACCCGGCCTTTTCAGGGTAAGAAGAGTTGAATTTTCCACCCATGAGCCAAAACAGAGCACTCGTTTTACCCGACAGTTGCTAGTTTGAGCGACACCTATTTCCTTTCCTACCGTGTTAGGACACGTTTGAGTTCTGTCGCAAGAGAGCTAGCAAGCTACTTCAAGTACCCTACGGATCCGGTGTTTGGCTCCGAGCACCTACCATACCTAACACGCTAACTTGAAAGTACCCATTAATGAGTCGAAAAGTACGCATTTTGAAGAAAAGTGGCTTAACTCATTATTGGGAGTATATTTTCCTCATTAATTGAGTATTCGTTACCCATTAATGATTAATTGATACTCATAAATGAGTAAACAATACTCAGAAATGAGGAAAGTATACTCTTAATAATGAGTTAAGCCACTTTTCTTCAAAATGCGTACTTTTCGACTCGATTAATGAGTACTTTCGAGTTAGAGTGAATACTATTCCACCGTTCATGAATGACAGCTGCAGCTCATTCAGTGTGCGTCAGTGAATAAAGTCCAGTGTTTATTGGTGAACAATTGGTTCGCGCAGTTAGTGTATTTTGGAAAATGAATCGTGGAGAACTTTTTAATACGCTGTACAATGCGTATGTAAAGAGCTTACCCGGATAAGAAGAAAAGGAGTGCCAATTGGATGCTACTAATTTCTGGAATGAACGGAAGAGCAATGACAACACCGCACTTGAAGAGCAAGTCAATAACAAAATAAAAGAGCTTCATGCCTTGCAGCTAAAGAAAAAGGTAAACTTCTTCAACTATGGGGAAAGTCTATGAGTGCTCCTAAGGAATCAGCGCCGACAGTGAAACCCGCGCAACCCATCAAGGAAATTGAGTATATGGCTCAGCCGTCATCATCAAATAAACGCCCTGCACCAGTACAGGAACAACTTAAAGCTGAGCTAAATAATCTGAACTCTGAGGTGGTGCTTCTGATTGACAAGAAGTCTGCTGGACTATTGACGGATGATGATCAGTCAGGACTCGAAGGGCTAAAAATTAAAAAGATCAAACTTGAAAATAATCTGAAAATCAAGGAAGACGAGCAAGAGACGGCAGAAGCATCGTGAGAAAATGAAGCAGGCTAAACAACTGTTAATTCGGGACATCCCAGAGGCTGGTAAATATGATATATTAACTAGTTTGTTTGCACAGTAGATATAAATATCAAATTTCAGAAATTATCTTTCATTCCGAAATTCTCCTGGCCGCCCTCGTGTTGAAGAGCAGCAGCCGGAGCTGCTCAAGGCAATATGCGATATCGCACTTCATGGATCTGCGGCCCACGAAAAGCGCAGTGATGAGAGCGTCAGAAGCGTTAAAACTTTGGATGAGTTGACTTCTGCAATACAAGGCAAGGGATTCAATATCAAAAGAACAGCAACATATCTGCGGTTAATCCCAAAACAGGCCAATTCCCATCAAGGTAAATGTCACGTAAATACTGTACCAGTGAAGTTGATGCGCGCAAGTAATGCAAAACACAACGATCATCCCGTTGGCCGATTCTGTATAGCGACCATAAGATCATTGGAAGAACTGGCATCTGTGCTAGGGCCCAATGAAGTAGGATTTATCAGTCAGGATGATAAGGCGAGAGTGGCGATAGGCCTAACGGCTGCCAATAAGCAGTCTCCCATGCTTATGCATGTGGAGTACAAAATCACGCTTCCTGACCACGATTGGATAGTTGCAAATAAGCATAAACTAATTCCGTCCGTGTACGCTGGAATCGAAATCAAACCGAATGGTCTTGGCAAACCGGAGGCTGTTGGTTTTTCGGGCCCCACTTACATTGCAATTCGGTCAGGCAAACACGCTTCGTCAACGGCGTTTTCTCATGCGTTAGACATCAAGCGGCTTCTAACTCTTGAATCGTTTGATGGTATTTTTAAGTTTGATGGATTGGTCAAACCAGTCCTAATCTTTACCGTCGACGGTGGACCTGATGAAAATCCGAGATATCGCTAAAGGTAATACAGATAGCAATACACCATTTTAAAGGTACAACCTTGACACGCTGTTCATTGCAACGAACGCTCCGGGAAGAGTGCTTTCAATAGAGTGGAGCGACGTATGTCACCCTTGAGTGAGGAGCTTTCTGGATTGATAATACCACACGACCAGTTTGGTAGTCATCTGGATTCCCAATTGCGTACAACTGATTCAGCTTTGGAGAAGCAAAATTTCCAGTACGCTGGTGAAGTTTTGGCAGAAGTCTGGAATGATGTGGTCATCGACGGTCATCCGACGTTGGCTGAATATATCGATCCTGATGCTTCTGAAATAGATCCGAAGTCAATTCGTGACTATGACCAACACTGGTTTGGAACTCATGTGCGAACCAGCCAATATTTACTCAGATACGGAAATGCACGGATAGGTAAAATTTTGAGATGCATTTGATGGTCAAATAATTGTTATATGTGCATAAATTTATATTTTACAGGAAATGCTGCTCACCACTGCGAAGTAGCATCGATCACGTTATCTGCAATGGATTTTTGCCTCCACCAATCTCTCTGACGCAAACATCTCGAGGATTGATTGGGTCATCGAAGGACGAACCACAGCATTTCCCATCAATGTTCGTATTGAACTCATTACAAGCTCAACAGATTCTACCCTAAATCGATGTCCGGATATGGAACGATTCCGTAAGATCTTTACTGTCCTTCAATTAAAAACTCATTGAACGAACGAGTGTGTTCCAGCTGTGGCCTATACTTTGCATCTTTAGTCATGCTTCGCGAGCACATAAAGATGCACAAGCATACATCCGTTCAATTTCAGAAAATTGCGTCCGTTTAAAGTTGTGGCAAAACGTAAACAGGAATGTATGGTTGTAACCAACAAAGACAACTTCGATTGCGAATGGATAGATGACGAAGAACTTGATCTGACTGATGTGGCAGAAACCATTACGAGTGCTTCAGCGGACGCAGATATCTTCCCAGTCATCAATGCTGACTAACATCTGCAAAACCCTTGGACTGAGGATTGAATCTATTTTTGAATGGTATTATTTGAGAATGCAATTTGATATAATATGAGGAAAGTTGAATTTGTTTCTGTATGAAATAAAAATGATTTTTGTGACTAATATTGGCTATTTGAATAAAAAGTTTTGAGTGGGGAGGGGGGGTTAACAAAAACGTGACATAATTGCCTGGGGGGGGTTACAAAAATTGTGACAATTTGTGACATGGGGGGAGGGGGGGGTTAATTTTCGGCCAGATTTGCGTGACATAATTAATGAATGCTGCCTAAGATAAGAAGCAAATCAATTGGAATGAATTTAAAATAACATGAAATTTTATCACAGCAGCAAATTTGATAACATCTAGTAAGTTGGAATCCTGAAGAAATTGTGATTTGATCGTGGCAATATCGCGGTACCTCATGAGATTTTTTTTCTTGTAGTTATTCTATACGTTGTTTTTTGGTGTTTAAAAGTTATTGACTAGTTTTAAGAAATAGTGATCGCTTGGGTTAAACAATGCAAACTTCGAAAAATCTATTGTGTTAGAAGGAGATAAGGTTAGTCCTTGCTGATAAGTTTGCTGAACTCTTTCCATTTTAATATCATTCATTCGTGTATTCATCAGTTGAACATGAGCATGAGAATGATTGACCGACTGAGGTTGCTACTTCGTTATTGCCAGATCAGCTGTAGTTACACAGTGAATCAACAGATGATGCATGTAAAAACTGGTGATCCCAAACTAAGGCGATACCGGCGCTGGCCTCGCCCAAATGCATGTCCAATAAGGAATAAGCAGAAATATGTTGAAGTGGTACTCGCTTTATTGGAAACCGAGAAAACCTCTGCACTTCCACGAGAAATCACTGAGATGTTGCATAACAGGATTGGGTTGCACAGCAGGTTTGTTAAACTGTCTAGTAAAATATTTAAATATGAGTACCGATTTCCGATGTGAACAGATTTAAACCAACAGTAAGAATACTATTAGGGGCCGCTCACAAAGTGTGATGGTGGATTTTCATTGGGAAAACAAGGTGATTTTTAATACTGCTAGAAATCTGATTTCTCTCCACAAGTCCTACGGCACCTTCTGCTGCATTGTTACGGCAGCTTTGATGCTACTTCAAATCTCTCTCGAGAAGATATAGGAACATTATTTTTGAAGACGCCCAACCTTGGAAGAATGTTAAGAGTTCATTTAGATGCAAACTTTGGTGACTATCTTTTTGCTACCACGAGGGCTCTTTGGTCCCGAGATCTTGAAAGCCATGAAAAATATACATAATCCAAGTTTTCAAAATGAACAACGCAATAAGGGGGGGTTGTTATTGTATCAAGAAAGAATTTTTCTAAAACTTTCATTCGCGTATTTAGTCATGAAAATCAGCCCAGTAGCTCAAAAGTTATGAATTTTTGAAAAAAATATGCATTTTCTAAAAAGCTAATTTTTCGGACCACCCGAACGCAGCTTTGATTATCATAATGACAAAATAAAAAAATAAAAAAACGATATCTATGGTTTTGAGTTGTTAGTTCATTTTTATAATTTGATTCTATGTGATAAATACCATCAGAATGCGGCAATACACCAGAAATCAACGAAGTTCTAAGCGACATAAATCTTTGTTTTTTTTTTCTTAAACTATGGGTTGGTGGCTGCAGATATGTATAAATGTCCAGAACAAGAATGTCATGACATTTTTCCTAGGATGGTTCACTATTGCGTTAGCTGTTCAATTTGATCGTTATGAAAAATGTTAAAGGTTATGGAAATAACATTAACCTACAGTACATTTAACACCACTATTCTGTAAAACGTCGAGTTAAAGACGGTGTAAATGTCTTTTAATGGTATTGACCGAATAGTGCCCATGTTGTACCGAAGTAAGCGAATCCGCCTAACTTCCCGGAGTTAGGGGTGATTCAAAAATGACGTCCATCAAATTTCAGGTTTATCAACCCCCCTCCCCCCTTCTGTCACACTTTGTCACAAATATGATTACCCCCCCCCCCCCTTCCCATTGGACGTCACACTTCTGAAAAAAGAATATATGCATATTGGTTTTATCGATTTCAATAATAACGTGTATTTTAGTTCAAATTGAATCATTTACATGTGTAAAGTTCTTCTGTCCACGGATAAGGGAAGTGTGTTTTGATGGAAATAACTGGCAGAGATAAGTCAAGATATTTGTTCGACATTTTTCTTCTGCATAAAACGTAGTTTTTAAATATTTTTTTAAACTGCACTCACTTAAGAAACATTTTAGTTTTGAATTTAAAATAATCTTAGTTAAAAAATAGAAGAAAAACTTGACTGATTATGATTCAGAAATGCCTATTCAATTAATAATTTCATTGTATATTTTTATTACTCTTGATAAATATTAAAGTTGCGATAGTTTTTGAAGATTCAAAAACAAAGCTTTATTAAAATATGGTGATTCGTAGATTTTTCTCTAGACCACATCGGTATGAGTGGCTACATTAACATCTTTACAACCATCGAACTAACTAGATTACAATGGATAAAATTTAAGAAATGGGGAGTTTTAGTTGAGCTTATATCAATTTTAGATATTCCAATAATACTTACTTTAAAAATTCATAACTCATGAACCACACTCATGCACTTACACATCTATGTATGAGATAACCCCGGGTCTAATGTGGAAACCGGTGTTTTTTCCTCACTTTTGTGCATAAGTAACAGATTTTTGAACAAAAGTTACCGCATAATCGGGCAAAATCTGAAAAACACCGTTTGTATGGCGAAAAACATCAAACCAACTTTTATGCGATTGCAAATTTTGATATATCGATATTGGGTGTTGATCTCGAGATATGGAAAATTATATGGAAACATACATACTTTTTCTTGTAGAGAAGACGCGCAAAACATCATGCCTCGTAGAAAAAAGTACTGAAAAATCTTGAAATTACTCAAAAGTCCGAAAAAGAATATGATCAGAAAGTGAAAAAGAAATGAAATCATGATTATTCCAACAGAAATAATTGTTTTTGATTGCAAAATTTGATATTTAGAACAATACAATTTGAATGCGGTGAGTTTTTTGTTTTTGAAATATATCGAGGATTTTCGTGAGTTACATTGAACAGTCTAGGAAATTCCACTGATATTTCATACTGGGAGATCAAAAAATGATCGCACCTTGACATGGGTTTCACAAAATCAATATTTCAATTTTGTGGGCAATTTTGGTATAGACGATGTTATTTTTCGATTTTCCTGAGCCCTAGAAATTTTTGTGTAAAAAATTTGCAATTTCATAATTTTTCAGTTTGCTGAGATAATTTAAAGCACTTTCCACCACAAGAATATTTTCCTTAGACGATCAGTTATCGAATTTCATAATTTTACCCTATTTTGAAATTTCCATACAGGACTGAAATCATAATTTCTTGTTGATAATAAATTGATTGATTTTTTTTTCGCAAAGGATGGTGTTTTATTCAAAGTTCCCGACAGTTTCTCTCAACGTTAAAATTGTGTGCAACACTTAGTCTAGATCATATTTTTTATTGCCAAGAAAATTTCAAGCACTTTTCGATTCCTTAATTATAAACTTTTTTAAAGTAGCAGGTTCTTCCTGACCGCAATCCTTAAGCACTGTCCCATATTCTATAAAATCAAGATTTCAAGACTTATAATATTTTTGTTACTTTTAAAATAGAATATGCTAACTGAAAAGATTGTTCGCGTACGTATTTATTTTTAACAATGCTGTTTTTTTCTATAAAAAATGTACATGTTACTCCAAATTCATAGCCTCACCTCTCTGCACAGCTGACGCTCCATGCTGACCAAGATCAACCAACGTCTTCAGCAACTAACGATTATTCCAGAAAGTATAAGCACAGACAGACGTTTAAGCAAGAGCAAAATTAATCGATAACTTTGTGTAAATTTTCAAATCGCTTGCAAGCGCTAGCGTAAGTAACTGTTGCTTCACTAACGCTACGTAGTTCACTTGGTCGAGGTGCCTAATAATGTGGTGAAGTTGCGGCATCTGCTAGCATGTCAAAATATCACTCGGTCTTTCGCCACATGCCACCCGATATTGACACGATGTTTTGACGTGCAATTATATGCCACATATCGTCTACAAAACTGACAGATTTGCTTTTTGCTAAATGCTTATTGAGGAGGAGGAGTTATTACCCTCCAGTTGGTAGTGGATGTAGATGTTAGGAACCTGGTATTTCCAGGAAATTTAAGTTTTAAGTCATTTGGGGATTTGGCGATTCCTTTCAAATTGACGGTTGCGGAAATTTACACAAGTCGAGATTCAAGCTTGAATGGCTGTGGTATAAGCACACCTTATTTAAACGGTCATTTTGAATATAATGAAATATTTCAACATGTTTTGGCTGCGTCCTTTTGTTTGCTCATTTCTGAATGACAAAGCATAAAAAAGTGCTCAGTTTTGTTTTACCTATCAAAATGCGCGGTCTTACTCCGGAACGCCGAAAAAGTATCGTGCACAAATGGTGCACTGTGAGCGGACTCTCCTTAAGAAAATTGGCCAAGGAAGAGAGTATAAGCGTCGGAGCTGTACGATCTGCGGATCGAAAATATAGAGAACAGTGTGTTGTGTAGAAATCCTGGTTGTATAATAATGGACGATGTGAAACTAGATTACAAAACGCTTCCCGGACCACAATTCTGTACTGTAAGCGAAGACAAAGACATTCTCGAAACGGAGAAGGCAATTTTTACCGAAAAATTTGGAAAGAAGGTTATGGTTTAGCAGGCAATATGCGAGTGTGGTAAAACATCTAGTCCGTACATCACAACGGAGACGATGAACACCCAGAAATACGTTGAGGAATGTCTCCAGAAGCGATTATTGCTGATGATCAGGCAGCACGAAAGTCAAGTAGAATGGTACAAAAGTCAAAATGTATGTTTCGTGCCGAAAGACATGAATCCGCCGAACTACACGGAGTCACGGCCAATCGAGACTTTTTGGGCTTTAACCAAAGCAAAGCTTCGAAAATTCATAAAACCAGCGGACGACATCCAAATTTTTTAAAAAGATTGACCAAAAGTGGTCAAAATGGTGGGAAGTACCACTGTGTAGAAGCTAATGGGTCATTGTCAGCGACAGAGGCCAGGTCGTTCAGTACCATCCCAAAGCCAACTGGGTCGATTTGAAATCAACCGCCTTGAGCACTAACGCTACCACATTACTTTGACAGTTGCTTCGATTGTCTGTCTACACAATACCTCTAGCGAATAAAAGCGACCACAAAGTAACACTAGGAATACTTTAAAATTTAGATCAGATAGCTTATATTCTATTATTAATTAAGACACATTAAAATTGTAAGTAAAAGTTGAATTTATTTAAAATAATGTTAACTTAAAGTTGATATCTACAGTTCAGCACAAATATTGAAGAATATACAGTTAAATTAGACGAAAAACATACGCAACAGAAGGTCTGCTGGCTTAAAAACCTTTAGTATATCTTTCGGTTTCGAAGCTTCCGTTTTCAAGGTGCTGATTTTTGATTTGAAAAGTTCTTCACAATAGGATTCGTTTTTTATATCTTGCCAGTATTCACACACCACGGTTGGCTTGTTAATTACACAGCGGGTATGCACGACAAAATACAACACAATAGGATTTTCAACAAAATCAAACTTCGACGAAGTTTCAGACTGAAGCACAGCTCATGCGGTTCGTGCTCATTGACGATAAGAACAGTAAATAAATTTTATGCACTCACACAACTAAGTAAAATGTGTATTTTCATTTACCGTACACCCAAAACTTTTAGACGCCTTTGTTTTCGTATTAACGCTGACAAATTTAGATTACCAAATGCAAAATTGTTGGATGTCACATTTTGATAACCCCCCTCCCCCCCCCTGTCACATATTGTCACAAATTTGATACCCCCCTCCCCCCCCTAAAGAGTGGACGTCATTTTTGAATCACACGTCTCAGTTGAGAAATATTAGCTCTCGGGAAGAGAGCGAGAGAGATAAAAAGAGAGTGAGAAAGAGAGAGAGAGAGAGAGAGAGAGAGAGAGGCAGAAAAAGAGAAAGAGAGAGAGAAAAAGAGAGAGAGAGAGGGGGGGGGGGCTCTTTCAGTGCGTGCAGCAGGACAAAACTAGGGAAAAAAATCGAAAAGCATGGGCCCAAGCGGCTAAATCAGTTGCAGAGAAGTCAGCAGTGACCCTTCTGATGAGGTGAACTCAAAAGTTCGTCAAATTTGTATGCAACCCAATGAAGTAATATGATTTTTGTTTAATAATCAGTGTTGCATAAAAAAATGACAAATCTTTGATCAAACTGACAAGTTATTTTTATTCGAAATTTCATGTTCCAGATTGTGTCGCATAGATGCCTTATTATCAATTTAAAACTCTATTTTGGGACTCCCAGTTATTGTTTTGAAAATATGATTGCTAAAATATTCACTGCAATAAAAATATTACGAAAAACCTATGGAAGATATCGCATTTTACGGTATAATTACTAGTTATCACAGAAATTATCAACCAATTTATTCAAAAGCTAGTAATGAAAACGTGCGGATGGATAGGAAAAAAAACTTGGTTGACAATCTGTACGGTTTCAAAAATCACGACCTTTTGAACCTAGATTTGACCTACAAAAATGCATGAATTATTTCATGTGAATTTAAGCGAGATATTGACTAAAATCTGTATCCACATTAATTCGGACGCCTTCAAATCATTGTAACTTTCGAAATATTGCACGTAGGAATGAAAAATTTCACTGTGGTATAGCTGAGAGTCTATAATGAAAAAGACTATGATTGATGTTTACATTTCATGTTTAGTATTCAGAATGGCGACAAAAGAAAAACAAGTGCGCGAGCGAATTTTGTACGTGCGTACGGTAAATCCTGACTTGTCAATACGGGACCTTGCAAAAGCATTGGATTTGCCTAATTCCACTGTTCACGATGTGCTTAAATCGGTGGAGAGGAAACCGAGAAGTGACAAAAACATTGGACGCGCTGATACTGTCATGGACCGAAAGGTGAAAAGGATATTAACGAAAAACCCAAATCTCTCCATTCGAACGGTGGCTCGTAAAATAGGGATGTCGCCTAGTTTTGTCCAAAAATCAAAACAACGTTTGGGACTTAAGTCGTAGAAAGTAAAAACAATCCCGCCAAATTGCCCAGAGCTACGACCAATCGAGAGATATTGGGCTCTGATGAAGCGGAAGCTTTCTGGAAAGAAGCAAGGAATCAAATTGACACTTCCAGCAAATTTGGATAAAGACGGCTTCTACGATTTTTGAAGAGTCTGTACAAACCCTAATGGACGGAGTTAAGCGCAAAGTTCGAAAATTTTATGCAAGTACCGAATAACTATGTTCTGTCTTCACGAATTTTTAAAACACATCCCATGAATCTGAAATAAACAACTACGAGGGAAATATAATACAAAATTTATGTTTTATTCATGTTTTGAGGTGTCCGGATTATTGCGGATACAGACCTTAAATCAGGTCTGTTGTATGAAAGATAGCAAACAATTTCGTTGTTTACGTTTGCTTTGGCTTATAATTGAACGAAACTAATTTTACGTGTCTGTTAAAATTCATCATTTTTAATCTGTGAATCGACTTGTTTATGCCTATTTCGACGTGAATTTAACTAATGGAAATTTTACACGTCTCTTAAGTTTTCACTCTGTGCTCTTCCGCTCATCGATAATGAGTCCAAAGTGGGAGCTTATTTTGTTTGCTTTCTTTATATGGAATAAATAAACTATGTTTGTACTGAATTTATTTTGAAGACAACAAATCAAGTTTTCCTATTACATGAGAAACAATGAAAGCTAAAAACGCCAGTTTCTTGGCTACACACTACTAAAATGTCATGTAAATTTCGGTTCTCTGACACCGAGACACGCAAGCGTCCTTTAGCACATAAAAATGAATTCAAAGAGATGAGAAAATAAATTCAATCAAACACATCTTTCGTCGAATTGTGTATGTGTCAGTTTCAGGAGACATAATTTTACACGAAATCTTTCTTTTCGTTCCCCGACTTTTTACGAACATAAATTACTTCTCGTGTAAAATTAATAATTTCTAAGTGTGTAGCAGCACAGAAAACAAAATTTAACAGATGCGTAATATTCCCACTCGTTCACTTGTAAGCCGAAGCATGCGTTAACAACGAAATCACTTGCAACCTTTCGAAAAAGACACTCAGATTTAGATTCAGATGTTATTTGGATTAATTTTATGAGAAATGTCCCATAAATTTATGCAAACTCTAGCATGACAATAGATAACGCAGAAAATTACATGTTTCTTTCAAACTCTGATGGCACTGTAATACCCTCGATTACTTCACACTTCTCAGTCGAATACCTCTTGAAATAAGTTGACTGTATTGCAGCTGAAAAACAACAATCACAAGGACCAGCAATTCCCAGAACTACGAACCACCCAGTGTGAACCATCGAAGCAGTACACATTCCTTTCACTCGAATCTGCAGCAATCATGAACCAAGTTGAACGTAACTCAAATAACGCATAAAATTGCTTAGGAGAAACCGCTTGTTTACGAATTCGGCACGCACACCATTCGAACAAAGGCTGCTGTTCTTTTCCGATTTCCGAGTTGGGTTCATATGACTGTAAATTTCATCAACATAATAACATCTGAAAAAAAAAACACTTACGCCGAATCCCCCAGTCCATCATAGTGTCGAGGTGTGGTTAGACGACCGCATGTGCGATCTACAGCAGCTCGTTTGGGCACCTTTTCGCCTTCGCTGTTCTGATTTTCACTTGAAGCCACACTTCAACTACACTCGTAAAGGAGCCCGCTGAGGCCACCCGCTTCTGTAATAAACTTTATCACTTCATGCTCAGATCCATGCAAGCAAAACTTATCTTCACCATTCCGTAGCACACTTTCACGACGAGTTTCACTTTGATATTAAATGTTGCGTAAACACAAACTTACACAACCCGACGCTACAAAGGATGTTCCGAGAAGTCGAAAACTTCCACTAAGTCATGGCACTGCTCGGGAAAACTAATATAAACAATAGGCGAGAAAAGCACATAAATCACTCCTAAGACCGGTCTGCACGTCTTCAGTCTGCGTTGTCGCACTAATTTGGGACAGGTAAACAAAGGCCGTCCGTGGTTTACCGCATCGAATTTAATCAACCGAATTGGGTGCACACTTCCCTCATGACTCGCAACACGAAATCGAACTGAGAACACATGTCGTATTTTTGGGGGGCCGTGGTCCAGAGAACACAGTCTTTCCACGACTCGTCGCCGCCCGTTCTGACACTGTGTCATCGGCGAACGTTTGCAACGGATGAACCGATGATGTGACGAAATAAGAGAGCGAGTGCCAGAACGCGAGAGCGCCCTTTTGCAATAACAACCAGCCGTTTGGGGGAGGGTGGAAATGATGTGTGCATAGACTCACTGTTTGCAAAACAAAACACAAAGCCAGACGGGAAAGGATCGCATGTGCGTGCCTGTTGGTTGCAATTGTATAGCAACTGGGGCGACGCCCGAGAAAGAAAGCACGGTTAGGATTCAATTTCTTCTCGGGAAATGGGCGTTGCGTTGAGAATATGAAAGATTCCTCAGAACATCCACCCGTATGATTTGGGTTTGGGTTTGTCCAGATTTCGAAAGAAGGAAATGCTTGGCATTCTTCTCAACATTCGGTATGGAGATCATACGAAATCTTGCTACAGTTAATTTTTCATTTTTCGTGTTGCAAAAGCCAAATAGCGCCTGAATCTAGTATGTTGTATGAAAGATCGCAAACATTGTTGAATGGCGCACGAAAGATTGCAAACAATTTCGTTGTTTGCGCTTCCTTTTGCTTCCTTTTAATATCAAAACGAGGGGAAATTTTACATGCCAGTATTAGGATGACAGAGCTTGAGCATAGCTCACCGCCCAGAATTGCTACTCTGCTACTCTCATTACACAGAAAGTCAACAAACATCCTCTATGTAATGGGGGCGACTCCAGTGTAGTAGTTTGCAACTATACCTCTCACGACAAAGTCACGAGCTCATATCTCTTACTCGGAAAAGTGACAAAAAATCCGAAACGGAAAATCTCAAAATGATATTAAAAAAAAAATTCGATGGGTAAAAACTAGTTACCACGAACTAGCCGAATCCGAATGCAGCTTATATAACGAATAAAATGAAAAAAATAGATTCACTTTGAACGAAGCTAAGCAGTCATCTACACTTTACGGTTTGTATGTTAAACTAAAATAACAATAATGGAACGATCTCACCGAATGAGTTGAAAAAAAGCACGTCGGATGGAAATAACTTGATGGGAATTACCTTCTTTTTAAACTGTTGAATAAAAACTAAAACCTTAAAATTGAGTTCCAAGCCAGAACTTTCACAAATTCTGGAAAAAAATTCTATGGTATCCCGACCAAAAGGGAACAACAAAGTTATTACAAGTTTTGTTATTCAGTTATGCTGTTTTTATAATAGAGGTTGTTAGAATTTAGATCGCGGATGTTGTTTGATGTAACTGAAATTCTAACAAAAGATGCTATAGAGGTAACAAAATTATAGCAAACTATGATATACATATAACATAAACAAAACAAAATTTGTAACAGTTTTGTTACGGTGTAGCAAAATCATATCAGCTAGTGTTAAAATTAATTTACTTCTTTAAGCAGCTTGTGCCTCCCAGGGCAGTTTATCATAATCTATATAATAAAAATGAGTTGGGGTTTCCTTTGTCACGATTTAACTCGCGAGCGGAAGGACCGATCGGCGTGAATTTTGTATGCAGAGGTTTTTGGGGCCGGAGAATAATCTTATGATGGTTTGAGACCCCTCCCTTCACTGGAAAGGAGGGCTCCCATACAAATGAAACACAAATTTCTACACAACTCGAGAACTAATCAAGCAAAAGAAACCAAATTTAGCATGTGTGAGTTTTTGAAGGCAAAAAAGGTTTTTATGGTAGCTTGAGAACCCTCCCCGTCATAAAAGGGGGGGCTCCCATACAAATAAAACACAATATTCTGCATAACTCGGGAACTAATCAAGCAAACGGAACGAAATTTAGCATGTGGTGGTTTTTTAAGACAAAAAATGTTTCTATGTTGGTTTGAGACACCTTCCCTCTCCTAAAGGGGAGGAGGGGGGGGGGGCTCCGATACAAATGGAACACACTATTCTGCATGACTCGAGCACTAATCAAGCAACTGGAACCAAATTTACTATGTGATGGTTTTTGAAGACAAAAAATTGTTCTATGTTGATTTGAGACCCCTCCCCTTTCTGAAAGGGGGGGAACCAAAGGTAAGTCGCTGAGAACAGTGTGCCAGCCACGATGTCTTACACACTAGACGAATATGTTTCATAACAGCGTCACTTCGATTTTCAATCCATACCACAAATGTGGCACACTGAGGCACACTTTTGACAGTTGAGCTTATAGAGATATGGAAACAGCAACCTTGCCAATATGCATTGCCTGGTTGCCAAGCTCGGCAGAAACTAACAATTTGGGCTGTCAACACACCGGCACCTTCGGCACATTACGCGAACTCCCAGAACATTACAACGCTTGTTGTCACACTCAAAAACAAATAGCACAGGAGAAAAGTGTGCTGAGCGATCCACCCCTTGGGGGGAACCTATTCAAATAAAACACAAATCCTTGCATAAGTCGAGAACTAAAAAGAGAAATGGAACCAAATTTCGTATGTGAAAGTTTTTGACGGAGGGAAATGTTTCTATGGTGATTTGAGACTCTTCCGTCACATAAGGAGGAAGGGGGGGGGGGGAGTGCTCTCAAACAAATGGAACCCAAATTTCTGCATAACTCGAGAACCAATCAAGCAAAAGAAACCAAATTTAGCATGTGTGAGTTTTTGAAGGCAAAAAAGGTTTTTATGGCAGCTTGAGAACCCTCCCCGTCATAAAACGGGGGGCTCCCATACAAATAAAACACAATATTCTGCATAACTCGGGAACTAATCAAGCAAATGGAACGAAATTTAGCATGTGGTGGTTTTTTAAGACAAATAATGTTTCTATGTTGGTTTGAGACCCCTTCCCATCCTATAGGGGGGGGGGGGAGGTCTCCGATACAAATGAAATACACTATTCTGCATGACTCGAGAACTAATCAAGCAAATGGAACCAAATTTAGTATGTGGTGGTTTTTGAAGACAAAAATTTTTTCTATGTTGATTTGAGACCCCTCCTCTTTCTGAAAGGGGGGGAACCTATTCAAATAAAACACAAATCCTTGCATAACTCGAGAACTAATAAGAGAAATGGAACCAAATTTCGCATGTGAAAGTTTTTGAAGGAGGGAAATGTTTCTATGGTGATTTGAGACTCTTCCGTCATATGAGGAGGAAGGGGGGGGGGGGTGCTCTCAAACAAATGAAACCCAAATTTCTGAATAACTCGAGAAATAATCAAGCAAATGGAACCAAATTTGGAATGGACGAGTTTTTTAAGGCATGAAATGTTTTTATGGTGGTTCAAAGCCCCTCCTCCCTCTTAAAAGGGGGGCTCTCATACAAATGAAACAAATTTCAACCAAACATGAGAACTATACCTACTGCTTGCAAATTTGTATTCAGTGGTTTTTGGGTCCGGGAAAGCATCTTATGATAGTTCGAGAGCCCTCCCGCTTCTAGAAAGGATGGGATCCCATGCAAATGAAAAACAAATTCCTGCATAACTCTAGAACTAATCAAGCAAATGGAACCAAAATTGGTATGGGTGAGTTTTTGAAGGCAAGAAATGTTTTTGTGGTAATTTAAGACCTCTCCTCACTCTGAAAAGAGGGGCAACCATACATACGAAACATAAATTTAAACCAAACATGAGAACTATCCCTACCACTATGCAAATTTGTATACAGGGGTTTTTGGATCCGGGAAAGGATCTTATTATAGTTCGACACCCTTCCGCCTCTAGAAAGGGAGGCTCCCATGCAAATGAAAAACTATTTTCTGCATAACTCAAGAACTAATCAAACAAATGGAACCATATGGCATGTGGAGGTTTTGTAGGCAAGAAATGTTTCTACGGTGGTTTGAGACCCCAAGCAAAAGAAACCACATTTAGCATGTGTGAGGTTTTAAAGGCAAGAAAGGTTTTTATGATGGTTTCAGATTCCTCTTCGCCCTGAAAGGGGGGCTCTTATACAAATGAAATACAATATTCTGTATAACTCGAGAACTAATCAAGCAAATTGAACCAAATCTGGTATGTGGAAGTTTTTGTAGATTAATACTGTTTCAATGCTAATTTGAGACCCCTCCCTTTTCTGAAGGGGGGGGGGGGGCTCCCATACAAATGAAACACAAATTTATGCATAACTCGAGAACTAATCAAGAAAATAGAACCAAATTTGGCATATGGAGGTTTTTGAAGGAGAGAAATGTTTCTATGATGATTTGAGAACCCTCCGCCTTCTAAAAGTGGAGACACAAATTTCTGCATAGCTTGAGAATTAATCAAGCAAATGTAATCAAAAATGGTATGCAGGGTTTTTTGAATGCAAGAAATGTTTCTATGGTGAATTCAAACACAAATTTACACCAATTCTGAGAATTATCCAGGTAACTAAGCCACAAACTGTGTATTGTCTGGGTAAAAAGAATGTTCTGATAGAAGTTTGAAAAGCGTCAGTTCTATGTAATGTTTATTCATTTAGTTGCAGGCGTAGCAACGCTCGCACCGGGATCAGCTAGTCTTCTATATAAATAAAAATGAGTTGGGGTTTCCTTTGTCACGATTTAACTCGCGAGCAGAAGGACCGATCGGCGTGAAATTTTGTATGCAGAGATTTTTGGGGCTGGAGAATAATCTTATGATGGTTTGAAACCCCTCCCTACAAATGAAACACAAATTTCCACACAACTCGAGAACTAATCAAGCAAAAGAAACCAAATTTAGCATGTGTGAGTTTTTGAAGGCAAAAAAGGTTTTTATGGTAGCTTGAGAACCCTCCCCGCCATAAAAGGGGGGGCTCCCATACAAATAAAACACAATATTCTGCATAACTCGGGAACTAATCAAGCAAACGTACCGAAATTTAGCATGTGGTGGTTTCTTAAGACAAAAAATGTTTCTATGTTGGTTGAGACCCCTTCCCATCCTAAAAGGGGGTGGGGGAGGGCTCCGATACAAATGGAATACACTATTCTGCATGACTCGAGAACTAATCAAGCAAATTGAACCAAATTTAGTATGTGGTGGTTTTTGAAGACAAAAAATTGTTCTATGTTGATTTGAGACC
The DNA here is from genome assembly GCA_034211315.2 of Aedes japonicus. Classification (NCBI taxonomy): domain Eukaryota; kingdom Metazoa; phylum Arthropoda; class Insecta; order Diptera; family Culicidae; genus Aedes; species Aedes japonicus. Next base: position 79,658 of record JASCZW010005802.1, on the reverse strand, counting down.
CTTCCCCTTTTCTGAAAGAGGGGGAACCTATTCAAATGAAACGCAAATCCTTGCGTAACTCGAGAACTAATAAGAGAAATGGAAACAAATTTATTATGTGGAAGTTTTTGAACTATACCTACTGCTTTGCACATTTGTATTCAGTGGTTTTTGGGTCCGGGAAAGCATCTTATGATAGTTCGAGAGCCCTCCCGCTTCTAGAAAGGGTGGGATCCCATGCAAATGAAAAACAAATTCCAGCATAACTCCAAAACTAATCTAGCAAATGGAACCAAAATTGGTATGGGTGAGTTTTTGAAGGCAAGAAATGTTTTTGTGGTTATTTAAGACTGAAAAGGGGGGGTACCATACATACTAAACACAAATATAAACCAAACATGAGAACTATCCCTACCGCTATGCAAATTTGTATGCAGGGGTTTTTGGGTCCGGGAAAGGATCTTATTATAGTTCGACACCCCTCCCACCTTTAGAAAGGGGGGCTCCCATGCAAATGAAAAACTATTTTCTGCATAACTCAGGAACTAATCAAACAAATGGAACCAAATATGGCATGTGGAGGTTTTGTAGGCAAGAAATGTTTCTACGGTGGTTTGAGACCCCAAGCAAAAGAAACCAAATTTAGCATGTGTGAGGTTTTCAAGGCAAGAAAGGTTTCTTTGATGGTTTCAGATTCCTCTTCGCCCTGAAATTCTGTATAACTCGAGAACTAATCAAGCAAATTGAACCAAATCTGGCATGTCAAATTTTTTGAAGGAGAGACATATTCCTATGATGGTTTAAGACCACTCTGCCCTCTTAATGAGGGGGGTCCCATAGAAATGAAACGAAATTTTCTGCATAACTCGAGAACTAATAAAGTAAATAGAATCTAATTTGGCATGTGGATTTTTTTGATGGTCAGACATATTTCTATGGTGGTTTGAGACCCCTTTCCCCTTTGAAAGGGGGTGGGCTCTCATACAAATGAAACGCAATTTTCTGCATAACTCGAGAACTATTCAAGTAAATGAAACCACATTTGGCTTGTGAGGGTTATTGGAAACAGAATTTTTATTTATATTAAAATAAGTTCTTATGATTGTTTGAAGGTTCTTATGATTGTTTGAGACCGCTTCCCTTTTCCGGCTTGCATACAAATGAAACAAAATGTCTGCATAGCTTGAGAACTAATCAAGCAAATGGAATCAAAAATGGTATGCGGGGTTTTTTGAATGCAAGAAATGTTTCTATGGTGAATTCAAACACAAATTTCAACCAATCGTGAGAATTATCCAGGTAACTAAGCCACAAACTGTGTATTGTCTGGGTAAGAAGAATGTTCTGATAGAAGTTTGAACTCCTTATTACTCAAAAAAAAACTCATTAAAAAAAGCGTCAGTTCTACGTAATGTTCATTCATTTAGTTGCAGGCGTAGCAACGCTCGCACCATGATCAGCTAGTTTGTTATAAGTATGTTTTACAATTATCCAGATGAAAATGTTTAAGGCAAATTTATACCATAATCAGCGAGTTGTAACAAAGTTTGTAATAATTTTGTAATTTCTATGTTATACGCTGCTGGTCGGGATAGCATTAGAGCAAAGATGTTCAAAATACTAGGTGTTGAAGATAGCCATAGTAAGTTTAATAAACTTGATTTACTCTAACGTTAACAGTTCGACATGACACGAATTGTCTTCGTCTGAGAATAGCGAGCGAGAGAGAATTTCATCCCGATTACAATGGTAGCTGGTGGTTGCTCTAGAAAAGGCAGATGAAGATATGTTCAAATTTTTTGTATCGGATTCTTCTGGTCATTTTATGACAAGTGGATTTTACGTTGGCATTCTCAGGCTTGTGAGCGTGTGATCTCGATTGGGAAATCGGCAAAATCCTCACGTAAAAAGGGACTTTGATCATTTTTGTGGATCTTTGGTATAGTGACACCATTTCGAGGCTAGTTGAAACAAGCAAAGAAAGATCTTCGTACACCACAAGACGAGTTATCGCCATTATTAAGAGAATTTCGATAATTTAAGCTGTAATACAGAAAACATAACTTTGTACATAGGAAATTCTGTAGAAAAATATATTTGAAAGGAAATACAAAACATGAAGAAAATTGAATCTCAATATTGAACAAATGAAATTTTTTAACGAGAAATTTAAGAAAATTTGACACAGCAATACTTGAAAATCCATGCTAAGAAGCGCAGAAATGACAAAACAACAAAACAACAAAAACTTACGAAAAATATTTTGAAATGCACTAGGTAAAATAATCTGTCTTTAACCTCAGAGCTCTAGAACTAAGCTGGATCTGAATGCCGGTCAAATAACGAATAAAAGGGATTGAAATTTATATTAACTTTGACTGAAGCTTAGCAGTCATCTACACTTCAAGGCTTGAATATAAAACCAAACAAATAATAATGGAACGGTCTCACCGAACGAATCGCACATGAAGCTGCTCATGCTATTGCTGATACTTGTGATGCTACACTTTTCGTGTCAAACTGCTGAATACAAAATAAAATGATAGAAATATGTTCTGGGGGAGAAAAATTGAAGTTCCGAAAAGAAATTCAAAGAATGGCGCAAGAGCAATGATGCTCAAAACGCTAGGAGAATTTTGATGATTTCAACTATTATCGAAAAAACAGAGATTCTAACATAAAATATCCTGTAAATCTTAATTTATCATCAAAACTATGAGCATGAGAAGCATTCAAATTTCGCTAATAATATTTAAGAGAAAATACATAATATGAAGCAAAGCAAATTTATACATTAAACAACTAAAATATCTAAGAGAACTTTGATAAAATCTGAAAACATCTGTTATTGAAAGTTCATTGAAGTTGCAATAATCATATTGCATGATTCTTAGTGGAACATAAATGCACAAAAAAAAGCAAAGAACAAACTACCTTATTTACATAGGTCAACAATTCTTGAAACTCGTGAAGTTTACCCGATGTTCCAAAACGAAATTTCTAGATATTCGTAGAACTTTTCAGCTCTTTTACAAACTTTCGGAGAATTTCTGGCCAACCCTTCCGTAAAATTAGTTGCATGTTCGGTGAAGAACTTCTCCAAAACTTGTCAAATTTCGAAAAAAATGATATAGTCTTTGTAGCTAGAACATTCCTGAGCTCAAGTTTCCTGAAGTTAGTTGAACATTTCCATATCAGATTAATCATGATTTCTCCCAAGCTCAGGGGGGAACTTAAAACCTGTTTGAAGCATATTAAGGAAATTTTCAAGAGCTTGTAGAAGACAATCCGCCAACTCTAGTGCTTATTGGAAACCATTTTTGGAACTCTTTAGAGAAATACTCTTCTTCTTCTTATTCTTCTTCTTCTTCTTAGCGTTTCAAGCTTATTTCTGTCATAATTAGCTTATTGCTTGCTCTTATTTTTCCCTAGATTATCGAGATTTTCAGCCCTGGGCTGGTTCATCTCCCGTCGTAGTCGCTCAAATACCTTTTGGTTATTTTCGTAACTTGTCCGGGGGTGAGATTCGAACTCGTGACTTTGGCGCGAGAGGTATGGATGTTGATCTCTACGCCGGGGTCACCCTGATATTGCTTGCACTCATCTTAGTGTTCTAAATGCACTTCTCCAATTTTTATTTAAGAGCTTTCGATACCAGGTACAGTTTTTACATTAGTATGATTGTGTGACAAATACAATCATACCGTATGCCCAGGGAGAAAGACCGGGAATCGAACCCAGCCACCTCCAGCATGGTGTTGCTTTGAAGCCGCGCCTTTACCGGCTCAACTGCGGGAGGACCCTCAGGAAATACTGAGGAGCTCGAAAAAAAGTTGTCTCAACCACGAAAGAGCTTACCAAAGTTAAAATAAGAATTTTCTCGCTGGATACGTCGTAAGGAAGTCGGACGACAGCCCAGTAAACGAATCGACTGCAACAAGAAGAGGCACGCAACGGGCAAGGTGGATCGATCAAGCGACCTAAGGGCCCACCGTAGACTGCAAGGCTGGCGAAATGCAGCCAAGGACCGTGTGATTTGGAGACGACACCTGTAAACAGCAGAGGACATCCAGGTTTTGACCTGATCGTTGTTCAGTATGTCTTCGATGTTCGGAGAAGGACATGGAATTCATAGAGAAACTTCATTGAAAACTTCATACCGCTTCACACCTCTCAAATCGGTAGACTACGGTGGGCTGGGCATGTCGTAAGAATGTCGGATGACAGCCCAGTAAAAATTATTCTCGATAACGATCCAACGGGCACAAGAAGCAGAGGCGCGCAACGAGCAAGGTGAATCGATCTAGTACAATGCGACCTGCGGACCCACCGCAGACTGCAAGGCTAGCGAAATGCAGCCGTGGACCGTATGATTTGGAGACGGCTTCCAGGTCCTGTCCTCACCGAAAGTAAGTATTTCTACGGTGTCCGGAAAAGGGCTTTCATATAGAGAAATTTTCTTAAAATTCATTGAAAACCTCTCAGAAGCGCACTTAAAGTACTTTCGGGTGGCTCTTTTCAGAATTTCTCTGGAGCTAGAACTATCCTGAAGTTAGTGAAATATTGTCAAAGCAAGCTTTCTTCCAATTCTGGAGTTCACTGTTTTAAGAAATTTTCTTGAACTCGTAGCCTTGATGTTCATAAAAAATCTTAACGGATGTAGTATGCGAAAGTTTGAAATTGCTTTGAGGAACTTTCTGGAGTCCATTAAAAATCTTGTTTGATGTTAGTAGAACTTTCCTGAAGCAGATTGGAGAAGACCTTCACCAAACCCTTCCACTTCTTCTTATTTAGCTTTTCAAGGTGTTTGCTTTAACAGTTCGCTTATTGCTTGGTGTCTAGTGTTCTTAGTGCCCTTAATGCACTTCCACAGTTATTAATTTTCGACTCCATTTTTGCTCTAATATGATTGTGTGGCAAGTACAGGGCTCAGGGAGTCAAGATATTGTCCTTAACGAAGACCGTTAATCGAACCCAGTTACCTACAGGATGACATTGCTTTGTAGCTGCGCCTTTACCGACTGAGCTAAGGCAGGACTCCTTACAAAAAATCCTTGGAAAAACTTGAGGAAATTGTCTGGTAAGAGCTCCAAAACTCTCCTAAAGGTTGAGAAATAACCTTCGCAAAGCTTCAAAGATTCTAACAGATCTACCCTAAACTCGTGATTTGCTTGAAAAAACCCTTTTTAGAGTGCTTTGCAGCAATACTTCGTAGCTCGTAGAAAATCTTAGAACCGTCGTTTAAAATTAATGAAACAACTTCCCTAAAATTTGAATCAGAATTCCATCGAAGTTCGTTAGAGCACTGGAGCACATCAGTAAACCTTCCTGACGAGCTATCCAGAAATTTAAATCCGAATCTCTTCGAGATTCGTAGGAGAAAAATCGTAGTTCATTCTGAGTAACAACCTAGGTAACCAATACGCAGTTCCAAAGCGTCTTAACGGCAGCCTATCAAGCAACTAAGTCGCCTTAAATGCAACATTAATGCCGCTTTTAGCCCAATAAACGGCTGATTTACTGCAATGCTATGATAATGGTTCATTAATGCTATTTTGCTACAAGCATTTAAATAGCATTAGTAATTCAACTTTATAACAGATAGCACTCAAGTTGTCATTCCCTAGTAGCACACGTGTTGCAAATCAGTCAATGTTAGTGTTATGTGATTCAATTAAGTCACAATCAAGTTGCTGCAACCTATTATGACAGAGATGTGTTGCTTGGGTTTTCATTGGCACGCTAATATGGTATGATTGTGCCCAGCGATGTCACATCCACAGGATTTAAAAAAATTAGATCTAAAGATATGAACGACTTTCACGGAAATTCGGTTCCGTAACATAGTCATACTCAGGTAACTAATAAGCATTAGCATATGCCAAATAACCCTAAATCTGCATTTCATATACTACAAGCATTATATCAGCATCTTGAATGCAACCTGTTGTAAAGTTGCATTTCAAATGCTTTAAATAGTAGCCTGTAATAAGCATCTCGAATGCAAAATAGCATTGATGAAGCATTATCACAGCATTGCAGTAAAATAGCCGTATGTTGGTCCAAAAGCGGCATTTATGTTGCATTTAAGGTGACTTAATTGCTTGATAGGCTGCCGTAAAGACGTTTTGGAACTGCTTATTGGTTACCTGGGTAGATTAATGTTGGCATCGGATAAGTATTAAGGAACGTTTGGAACTCAAAGTTAAAGTGCCGACAAAACGCTCGTTACAAAAGCATAAGCCTAGAAGAAGAATAGGAAGATTCGTATTCCGTAGATCTTCCACAAACTCTCTACAAGATGAACTTTATTTTACATTACGTAGAACAGATTCTTCTGAATTACGAATTTGTTGGGAGCTTCGAAGTTCATTCCCTAACTTAGAGAGAAAACTTTCGAGTAGTTCATGTATTAATTTCTTGAAATTTCATAGAAGAACCTCTCTGAACTCCCTTGAAAAGAACATTCATTTTCTTGAGCTCGTAAAAATCCTGCCTCAATGTTTACAAGCGAATTTTCCTGAAACTCGCCTAACTTTTCACAAAATCGTTCTTCTTGGAAGCTCGAACAAGAAATTTCTAAAAAAAAACTAAGGGGCTATTCATAAACCACGTAGACTTGTTCGTTGGGTGGGGGGAAGTTTGACCAAACCCTACACTCCAATTAAATTTAAACAAAAAGTATGGAGAAAATTCTACGAGGGGGAGGGGTTGGGGTCTGAGATTTTTAAAAATGAGTACGTGGTTCATGAACCGGCCCTAACTAGAAATCTGTAGAACAACACCTTTAAAATATGCTAAAGAACTTCGCCTAAGTGAAAATAGTACCCGCCCCAACTACCATAGCCACCCGAATAATCAATCGACTTACTATGCATCGGGTAGATCATAGAAAATGTTAAATATCACCAAGCTAAGCTGACAGATCGGGGTCCTCCCTTAGCTCAGTCGGCAAAGGCGCAGCTACAAAGCAATACCATGCTGGAGGTGACTGGGTTCGATTCCTGGTCTGGTCTAGGAATTTTTCGTTAAGGAAGGGTATGGTACCTGGCTTCGAAAGCTCTCAATTAATCAATGTAGAAGTGCATTTAGGACACTAAGTTGAGAGCAAGCAACAAGCTTGAAACGCTAAGAGAAAAGAAGCTAACAGATCGTCGTTCTATTTGTTCATTGTTAATAAGAACAAACATACCATAATAACGAATTCTTCAAAAACTAGTGAGTAGCGCCTCGTAGGTTATAACACCGACAGTGTACTGTTCGAATGTTCTCTTTTGTCATAATAGAAAAAAGGGGAGAAATAAATTGTAACTAGATTGTGCCGCTCATTTACAACGTTGCCACATGTTAGTTCCATTCCATCGATATCGACCATGTCAAAGGCACCCCATTAACACCACTGTGTAACGCCTGGACAATTTAGATCCAAACTGTCCAGCAAATCGAAACTTATGTTGTTTGTAAATAAGTTAAAGTTTCCACTCGTCTGGAGATATTCGATGGTGGCGTTCTTTTGCAACCAGTTCTATTCAGCAAGGCATGGCAAATGGAAGAAGAGTAAAGAAAAGTGTACTCCGGTTGAGCCCAAGAACTCGTATCGTACTTTTAGGACAGAAGACGATAGATTCACGGTTGAGAATCCACAATATGGATCTCGAATTGGTTGATTGAATTAATAGAAAGGTAAGAGTTATTTATTTTCTGGATTTAGGATTTGGATAAATTCCATAACGATTCTTGGTCCGAGCAAAACAGGTTAGGAGCTATTCATAAACCACGTAGACTTTTCTGGTGGGAGGGGGGACCAAAGTCTATGCTCCATACAAAAATTCAAGAAATGGTATGGAGAAAAATCTAAGAGTGGGAGCGGAGATTTTCAAAAATGTCTGAGATTTTCAAAAATGAGTACGTGATTTGTGTACAGGCCCTTATGGATATTTGTTAGAGATATTTCCTGAAATTTAAACCTAACCTTTCTGGTCAATTAGATTAATTTAAGGCGACAACTTCATTCAACTTCAAGAGCGCCGCTCACAACTACCTTATCAATGAAAGGAATACTGACAACATGGAATTTGTTAGCAAATCTTTTTAAAAATTACCGCAAACTAGGTGAACAAACTTTGCCTCGAATGAGACTGTTTGCAACAAGATCTTCAAATAATTGAGAAAAAATACTCCTCCTAGCACAGCACAAGTAACAATTTTAGTTTTATTCCACTCCTCCCGGATTTGTTGATAAAACTACACTCAAGACGCTTTTGTCCACCAACACCTCCTCTATGCATCTTTGAAGCCGAAATGTGTACAAAGTAGCTCACTCTATAGACGGTTGTGAAAACAGATTTCGAAAATGTTCTAGCGAAAGATGTTATGACCACTTGAGAACCTTGATAAAACCTATTGGCTGCCATCAAGAGCAGCATAGGACCGAATGGCCACAGCTGTCAAACTTTACTGTGATGTCATGATTAGTTTTTGTTATTCTACTTTGTTCGATTCTCTGCTCTTCTGATTCATTTAACTGTAAATAATATCTAAGAAAAAAGTTCTAGTTTGCCAGGATATTTTGTTTGATGGCAAAATATCCAAATCATATGTGCATTTAATTGTATGGTGAATATTGGCACGATAATAGCCGAAAATAAATGCGCCTCGGAAATTATGCGAGTTTACAACAACAAACCCAGATTATAACAAATATATTCGATAAATTAAACATGAATTTCCTGAAAATTCATGGAAATAAGGTCATCTAAAAGAATGCCGAAATTGGTCCCTAATCTACAGTATATTTGCATAACATTTAAAATTTGGTGTATTTCCACATTTCAATGATTTGTTATATTTCAATATGTCGATTTGAAGAAATCACAGTTTATCCAAAAAGCCTATTTATCTACACAATGGCTACTGTAAAACTATTTGGTCATTTGGTGACTTCCCTCAATGCCAATTTGCCATTTTTAATGCATTTTTCTGGAGGCAAAATGGTTTCAAAAAGCTTTTTCAACTGACTATAATAAGATAATATTAATGAGTCCTAAGAAGGCATTTCAAAACAGCATTTTACGAGTTCATAAAGCCAAAATAAAACCTTTGATAGGAGTAAAAGGAATTTTCGAAAACAAGGCTTTAAGATCGCTGTAAAGAAGCTGTGAAGGTTCTCTTAAACCAGACTAAGTTTTGAAACCTTTTGACACCCATTGCTGCCATAATAAAACCAAATTGATTTCAAGTGGCTTTCATAAAACTTAATAAAGCTGGATGGTTTTGGCAACGTTGCTTAGGAGTGGCAATGCCTTAATTTTTGATTTGGATATTTGTCCTGAAATACTTAATCATCACTCGCAAATTTGAATCAAGAACCATGAAATCTTGCGTTTGAATTGGTGAGTTTGTTCTTGTTGGAAATAATTCTCAGCTCTTTGTCCAGAACACAGCATTAGTGTTATTATTGAATTACGTAAGAGCGTGTTTGAATTACCAAGATGGTACTTTTTGTGCATCGTTTGTTTTTAAACAAGTGAAAATGGGTCGTGCAGTGCACCAGGTGCACAATAGTACGAATCTCTATTGTTAGTGGTAGAGATAATGATTGGGTTTTTTTTTTTGACTGTTCATGTAGTAATTTGGAGGTCAGGTTTGTAGTCTGTCGTAAGCGGAAGTAATCGCTACGATCCTTAACAAAAAATTTTCTGAAGTTCCCATTGTAAGAAAAGTTTACGTTGAATTCTAAAGCAGCTGTTATGTAAAGCAACTTGCTACTTCATTCATGAATTCTCAAAACTAATTAAACTAGAGAGCAGATTTCTCAAATTGCGAAAATGCTTTCATTCCACAAAATCAACAATTAGTACGAACCACCTAATTGGATTCTTAGTAAACATATAGCCATAACAACATTCGCAAGCCTTATCGGCCCTTTACTCTCTACATAAATAGTCAAGGTACTCGTTCTCAGCTGATGCTCGAGAGCTTTCGCCTTCACCCAAGTTCACCAGAGCACTCGAACGACTGAATGACTCGCGATCTCACTCTCTATCCTTTCGGTCCTCTCTTCAATAATACAAAAAAAATCCTTATCTCAAAACACACAATTAACCGAACGCTCGTCCTCAAATTGATGACAAATTTACTGCCGCTGTTATTACTGCCAGAAGGCCATCCTTGCTTCTTTCTTCTCGCTTCCACTTATTCCACGAGAACCTTCTCACGCGACCTTATCGATTTCGGGACACTTGTGCATGGAAAAAGTAACCTTCGCGAGGCCCAACAATTACGAGCCTTATCAACGCGATCGGTTGCGACATCGAGGTGAACAACAATCAACAAAACAAACTCCTGTCGTTTCGCTGGCCCAGCCGGGATCAATTAGTGCCGTTGGATGATGCGTCTCTTCATCCTTCCGAACAAACCGACAATGTCACGTTTTGCCACTACTCGGAAAACTTCTTACTGCTAATGAAGAACTCGAGCGAAAATAACGAAACGAAAATAATACGCGACACGAATGCAACTGACTGACAGCTGGTTCAACAGCGCAGTTTCCGGTGAAGCGCGTCCGGCAGCGATGGAAAACGAAACCGTTCTGAGGCCTCTGACGAGAGCGAGAACTGGATACCGGAGTCAACCGCTTTCCTTCACAGCAGGCCACGTTGACTGAAGTTGGTCAAAACGTAGCAAATGAAAGGGAGGAAATTTTCCCGATTTTCGTGACGATTTTCCGACATTGTCCCCATTCTGCTCACTGTCAATACACAGACTATGTGTTGCTTCACTACCGGCGGCGAGAGAAAGCGGGAGAGCCACTGAGAGCCTGCACGCGCGCAACATGCTGCTGGTCTGCGCTCAATGGAGCGGAGAAGCAAGTGAGCGATGTCAATCTAGCATGCTGTGAAAATGAAGTGATCCAGAATGGGAAAGCGGATGACGGAAGAGCTAGAGCAAAACAAACACGGTGCGGACGGGTGTTGGTGTGTCGGTGGGGGGGGCTGGTGGCGGTAGGGGATTGGTAGGCAGGGAAAATTGATGGCGAAAAAGAAGCTTTGCAGCTGAGAGTAAAGTTCGAGGAACGAACACCAGGTGGTTGAGGGTGCTTTTGGATGCAAAGCTTCGCTTCGAGGAGACGCATGGTGGTTTATGTCGGTGTCATTAAATTTTGATGGAAAAGAAGATGAGATTCAATTTTTATTATATTTTTTAATTGAATGTCAACTGAAATGCTCTTAGGATAGAGGAGATTTCAAAATACAAAATAGCCTGCTACGGTCAGAAATTTAAGGCTCTTATATTGCAGGATTAGGCCAAACAGCTTTAACTGCTCTGAAGCTTCCTTGAATCGTAAGATATTCAGGTACAAGTTCAATAGAATTGATATATATGTTTTTAAAGAGCACGTGTACGTAATGAGGGTTTTCTCATTTCCTTTCGCAGAATTGGTTTTGCTTTCAGCTGTATCGGAGTGCTATTCAGTCCATCACCGCTCATCAGGCCGATGTATGTTGGGTTTTTTAAGCAAAACCACACATGCAATTTCTAGAGGGACTAGAACCTGCTTTGGAGCCCTTCTTTGGTTTTGGATTTTTTTTTAAAGACATTTTTACGAGTCTATGGAGGAAGAGTATGATTGCATCTATTATAACAACAATGATATCAGACATCGACTCTCGGACTAATAACCATAGAATTACATCGCCTACTCAGCTCATTATCCTCAGTGCATCCTTCCCTCAGCTTGGACCCTCACTTAGCTCAGTTATGAAGGTGCAGCTATGTATAAAGCAACACCATGCTGAAGTGAATTTAATTCTAGAAATTTGAGAGCATACAAGAGAGCATTAAACTTGAAATGCTAAGTGAAAATAGAGGAGAAAGGCATCCAGAACATCCAGAATTAGAGAACCCACAATAAACTAACTGTGAACAAAATATAGGTTCGAAATACCAAGAAAAGACGTTTTTCCAGACGCTCTTTCAACCGTCCAAAGTGTTTATCAGGATCATATTGTTCTAAATTACTTCCTCTCAACTTCAACATCCGGAAAGGAACTTGAACTGAAATTCCACAGCATTTGATGGGTAAATCTAACCCTTTTATGAAAACATTCACCCCAACCAAAAACTCTGCATTTTGCATGGCCATTCCACTTAAGTTCTTCCTTCATAATCCTCTAAGCATGACTCTCCTCCGAACAAAACTAAAATCCATTCCCCAACAAAGCGCGATGGAAACCTTTGCAATGCAGGCAGCGCCCCTGCGAGGAAGCTGAAAGCCTGCGGACAAGCAGAAATCCAATTTTGCCACGCATCACTGACAGCGATACTTTCCATTTGAATTCCATTTCATCGAATCATCGCGCGCCCCCAACGACCTTCCGCTGAAGTCTATCGAACTTTTTCTCATTTCACCTTCACAATTTCGGCATCATTCTGTCGGCGGCTTTTCCCAATGGGCCGGGAAGTCAATCTGCGGATATTGGAATTAATTTCTTCGGAAAACGTTTCCATCAGTTGGTTGTCGAACGTTTGGTCCTAATTTGGTACGTTATTGTAATTTTCTTCATTTCTTGGCTGTAACGAAAAATGCAAGATTTGAGCATTACTAATTTAGTGATTCCCTCCCTGGGAAACGGCAAGACAATTGCTTAACTAAAACCAGGTTTTAGGTCTTGTCTGTATGTTCACAACAAATTCATGATGATAGAGCTGCCGCACGGCATGTTTTGGGATAAATGCCTAACTGGTCCCTACTACAGGTTTCCCCGGGGACGTTCCGGTGGTTCCGAGAGTGGCCAATGTACCCAATGGCTTTCTGGAGTTTATCAATATCATATTTATGAAAAAGCATGAAGATAGAGCTGCCACACGGCATGTTTTGGAGTAAAATCGTAAATGGCCTCTACTACAGGCTTCCCCGGGGACATTTCGGTGGTTCCGAGAGTGGCCAATGTATCCAATCGCCATCTGAAGTTTAACAACATCATCTTTATGAAAAATCATGAAGATAGAGCTGCCGCACGGCATGTTTAGGAGTAAAATCCTAAATGGCCTCTACTGCAGGCTTTCCCGGGAACGTTCCGTTGGTTCCGAGAGTGGTCAATGTATCCAATGGCCTTCTGAAGTTTATCAACATCATATTTATGAAAAATCATGAAGATAGAGCTGCCGCACGGAATGTTTTGGAGTAAAATCCTAAATGGCCTCTACTACAGGCTTCCCCGGGGACGTTTCGGTGGTTCCGAGAGTGGCCAATGTATTCAATGGCCTTCTGAAGTTTATCAATATCATATTTATGAAAAATCATGAAGATAGAGCTGCCGCACGGCATGTTTTGGAGTTAAATCCTAAATGGCCTCCACTACAGGTTCCCCCGGGGACTTTCCGGTGGTTCCGAGAGTGGCCAATGTACCCAATGGCTTTCTGGAGTTTATCAATATCATATTTATGAAAAATCATGAAGATAGAGCTGCCACACGGCATGTTTTGGAGTAAAATCGTAAATAGCCTCTACTACAGGCTTCCCCGGGGACATTTCGGTGGTTCCGAGAGTGGCCAATGTATCCAATCGCCTTCTGAAGTTTAACAACATCATCTTTATGAAAAATCATGAAGATAGAGCTGCCGCACGGCATGTTTTGGAGTTAAATCCTAAATGGCCTCTACTACAGGTTCCCCCGGGGACGTTCCGGTGGTTCCGAGAGTGGTCAATGTATCCAATGGCCTTCTGAAGTTTATCAACATCATATTTATGAAAAATCATGAAGATAGAGCTGCCGCCGGAATGTTTTGAGTAAAATCCTAAATGGCTCTACTACAGGCTTTCCCGGGGACGTTTCGGTGGTTCCGAGAGTGGCCAATGTATTCAATGGCCTTCTGAAGTTTATCAATATCATATGTATGAAAAATCATGAAGATAGAGCTGCCGCACGGCATGTTTTGGAGTTAAATCCTAAATGGCCTCCACTACAGGTTCCCCCGGGGACTTTCCGGTGGTTCCGAGAGTGGTCAATGTATCCAATGGCCTTCTGAAGTTTATCAACATCATATTTATGAAAAATCATGAAGATAGAGCTGCCGCACGGCATTTTTTGGGATACATGCCTAACTGGTCCCTACTAAAGGTTCCCCCGGGGACGTTCCGGTGGTTCCGGTAGTAGCCAATATGGTCAAGGATGCACTTTAAGTTTACAATAAGGTTTTTTATGAAAAACCAAGAAGAAAGAGGTGTCATATGGCATGTCTTGAGTAAAATAAGGAGTTAACCGCATCCAGGACCCTTTATCAGAACCTGTTCCACGGAAATGGCTATATCTCGGTCAATTTAAGGCCGATTCTTGTAATCGACATTTCATGTGCTTGGGAAATATTTTGCTTTTTCGGGTGTTTACTAAAAACAAAATGTTTGACAACGGCATCTTGTACAAAGTCTCATCACAAGTTCAACATGTGAGATGGCCTCTCCGGAAACCCGGAACAACTCCGGTGGCCGGGGGGCCATTGGCAATTATTTTACCAAGATATAAAACTGCATTAATTTTCCAGTTGAATGCTTCATGAATATTTCATGAAGTTCGAGCACTTCAAAGTGGATCAAAAATTTGCCTGTTCCGATCATTTTGTCTATCCCCAAGTACGGACTCGCTTGGAAAAGTATTGCAACATTTAAAGGTTTTGTTACATTTTTTGTAGCAAAATGTACCGATAATTTGATGTTTTTGACGTAGAACTACGTCTTTGTTTTCTATACACCGTCACGAAAAGTGGTCAGATTTTGAGCGTTAATATCTCAGTCGTTTCTCGATAGGTTTCGAAAATGTTTGCACCAATTTATCGGAAATGTTGCTACGTATCAATTTCAATAGCAAATATTGTTGATTTCGGGCCACAAACTATTGAAAAATTCATAAATATTAAGCATTGTCTTATAAAGTATGGCCTCCAGGCCTAAGGGGTTATATATGACCCCAAAAGGAAACTGGCTGTTTAAAATCACATACTGAATGAAAGTGTGTACTATCTTCGGCAAATTGGTTCTACATCAGTTCTTCTATTTGAAAAATATAAAGAACATATAAGTTTAAGGCCTAATTTACAACCTAGAACATCCTGAATATGAAGAAGTTCAGGAAATGCCTTATCGATAGTGTAAGCTCCGTTCTAGAATATGGTTCAAATGCATACGTATTATTAACTTCTCGTAGATAAACGTTAATTTTGTTTGTATCTTCCTGGGATGTTCTAGGTTATCCAAAATGTAGTTGAGTTCAGAACTGAAGATCTACAGCAGTAACTATAGCTTTTTGGGCTATACAAAGTAGCGCTACGCATTCAACCATATTCAGTGAATATTTTCGAACGTAAAAATTCATTCTGAGATAAACTGGGATGATTTAGGTTATCCAAACTGTCCGTGAGTTCAGAACATAAGATCTACAATTTTAATAGTAGGTGTTTAGAGTGTGCAAAGGGACAATATGTATTTAACAATAATTATTGAACAGTGTGGAAGGCCAACATACATAATGCGACAATCTTGGGATATTCTAGGTACTCCCAACTGTCCTTAAGATCATGATAAAAGATCTACAGTTGAAACAGTAGTTTTTTTAGCTTTATGTGGTGACCATATGTATTCAAACATATTAAATGAATCTTTAGGAAGGTCAACAGTCATTATTTTATAACTTTGAGATCCTATAGGTAATCCAAACCGTTCTGGAATTCAAAACTTGAAATCTACGATAGTAATAGTAGTTTTTTGGGCTAAAAAAAGTTACGTCACGTATTCAAGTATATTCAGTGAATATTTTCGAACGTAAAAATAAACAATCTTGGGACGATCTAGGTCATACAAACCGTCTTGGCATTCAGAACTTAAGATTTATAGTTGTAACAGTAAATTTTAGGCAATACAAAATAACAATCAATATTCAACTATATTCAATTAACATTCTTTAAGTCAAAAGCATTATAAAGCAATAAAGGGCGAACACGAAATTATTGCGACACCGAAAATGTCCTGCCAATTTTCTTATAATGTTTAGAATCAAACCAAAATTTTAGGGTAGTTTTATACATATATTTACTTCAAAAATTAAAAGAAAAGTTAATCGATGGAGCCTTGAGTGTAAAATTGAACGCATTTTCGCTTGATGCCCTCCATCAGTCTTTACAATGTCATCCGGTACCAGTTCCTCAGTTTTTTTTTTCCATTTTCTTAACATGTCCTTCTCGTCTTTGACTGTCTTCTTGCTCTTTCGAAGTTCCCGCTTCATCATTGCCCAGTACTGCTCCACCGGGCGCAGCTCTGGACAGTTTGGCGGATTCATGTCCTTTGGAACAAAATGGACAGAATTGCCCTCATACCACTCCAGGACACTTTTAGAATAGTGGCATGATGCCAAATCTGGCCAAAATAGCGGAGCTTCGTCGTGCTGCTGCAAGAACGGAAAAGGGTGCTTCTCGAGGCACTCAGATTTGTAGATCTCGCCATTTACTGTGCCCTTTGTCACGAAAGGCTCACTCCTCAGTCCGCAAGAGCAGATAGCCTGCCAAATGAGATATTTGAGGCGAACTTCGACATTTTCTTCTTCTTAAATTTGTCGTCGCATAGAAATTGCTTGGCCAGTGAAAAACTCCAACCCGGAATTTGCTTAGAACCGGCTTTTATATACGTTTCGTCGTCCATCACACAGCAGCCATATTTTGTCAGCATCTTCTCGTAGAGCTTCCGTGCCCGAGTTTTAGCCGTTGATTGTTGCCGCTCATCGCGGTTTGGGAAGTTCTGTACCTTGTATGTATGTAGTCCAGCTCTCTTTTTTGCATTCTGGACGTGGCTCTGCGACATGCCGATCTTTTTAGCCAAATCACGCCTTGAGACGTTCGGATTTGCTTTAATCATCCGCTTCACCTTTCCCTCCGTCTTTTTGTTCTCTGGTCCCGGTTTTCTTCCAGCTCCTTTGCCGTGGTCCAACGTCAACCGCTCCTGGAACCGCTTAAACACTCTGGAGACGGTTGAATGGTGAATGTTCAACATTTTTCCCAACTGCCGGTGCGACAGGTCAGGAAATTCCAGGTGTTTGGAAAGAATTTGTTCTCTCGACTGGCGTTGGTTCACCTCCATTTTCGTTGAATCGAAAAACACGACTTCGAGTTTGACAGCATGTAAACAATACATATCAATGAGAAAGTGTGCAAAATTTGGTTGATTTTTACCCAATGGTAAAAAAGTTATGCCCTGTTGAATGTGTCGCAATAATTTCGTGTTCGCCCTTTATGACATGTTTTAGGTCATCCAAACTATGCTTGAGATCAGAACATAGGACCTACATTGGTAACAAAGGCTTTCTGGGCTATGCAAAGCAACGATGTGTATTGAAACATATTTATTGAATATTTTGGAAGAACAACAGACATTATGAGATAATCTTCGGATGATCTAGATTATCCAAACTTTCCTGGAATTCCAAACTGAAAATCTACAGCTGAAGATTTTAAATTTTGAATTGTAGCTTAAAATCTACACCTTAGGGACTAAGCAAATTAACCATATGTGTTTGACCAAATTAAGTGAGTGTTTTGGAAGGTCAAATGATAGTATGAGATATCTTTGGATGTTCTAGGTATCAAAACTGCCCTTTAATTCAGAATTTAAGGTCTACGGTAGTAAACTTAGCTTAATAATCTATAAAAGCTTACGATATGCATTCAAACGCATTCAGTGAAGCTTCTGTAAGCTCACCAGTCATTGTAAGATGTTCAGGTTCATAAAAACTGACCTTGAGTTCAGAATTTAAGAAATACGGTAGTAACCGTAGCCTTTTGGGCTATACAAGGGTACGATAAATATAAACACATTCAATGAATATTCTGAAACGTCCACAGATATCATAGGATAGCCTTGTTAGTTTAAGGTCATTCAAACTGTCCTTCAAAACTTAAGGTTACAATTGTAGACCTGAGCTTTATGGGCTATACAAAGTTAAGTTAGTTGGCATAGAATATCTCAAGATTATTTCAGAACGTCTTCCGTTGGTCTTCCAGGACATTCATTGAATATGTTTGAATGTACTTTTACAACTGCAGATCTTAAGTTCAGAACTTCTGGGCAGTTTGGACGACCCAGCACATCTCAAAAAAATATTTCCTACTTTTTCCAATCATTTCTATGTTATTGAACACCAAATCGATCAGAATTCACCAAATTGCTTGCCACGTGTGTCTCATTCAAGCTAATCTAGAGTGCTGTGACCACCCAGCGCTCTGAATTTGACAAGAACAATTGAGGTAGACGCGGGACAGTGTTCGCTAGAGCATCTGGTTTTTTTGTGTATATTTCTCGACTTTATATAGTGTGGCCATATTGCTTAATTTGGTTGACTATTGTACAATAGGTACAAGTGATTTGTTTAAAGCTTTTTAAAATCGGCGGTGCGAAAATAGTGACAATTTTCCGAAAAATAGTGACTTTTGGATGCAAGTAGTGACTTTTTAGGGACTAGACTCAAAATAGTGATTAAGTCAGTAAAAAGTGACCTGCTACCAGCCCTGAAGCATGCTATTCGTTGCTATCGTATCACGCAACATTGCGACGATGGCGGAAACGTACATCAGACTTGAGGTTGAAGCAAGTAGGATTGGGCTTGTCATTAATGCGTCAAAGACATTGTACACGAGGAGAAGAGAATAATGTTAACCTCCCTAGACTGATCGGTGACTGCCGATAATGACACCAGCAGAGAGATAAAAAGCCGCATTATAGCTGGCAATCGTGCCTACTTTGAACTCCGAACGGCGCTAAGATCGAACAAAGTCTCTTTAATAGATTATTTGGACCAGTAGTCCACTATGACCACAAAACATGGATAATGCTCGTAGAGGATCAACGCGCCCTTGGTGTCTTTGAACGGAAGGTGCCATCTAGGTGGAGTGAATATGGAAAACGGAATGTATAGAAGGCAGTTCCAAATCGAAACGAAAAACAGAACTTGGCAGCAAAATCACGGGCTCGACGTTTGTACTGCGAATATTTGACGAAGTTTTCATACGTTGTTATGGACGATGAAACTTATGTCCTGGAGGATTTCAAGCAGCTTCCAGGGCTGGCTTTTTATTCTGCTATGGGCAGAAATGCTACAACTGAGCATTTCAGAACGAAGAAGGCATCGAAATTTCCCAAAAAAAATGGTAAGCAATTTGCACGTGTGGCAAAAAGAGTAAATCTTTCGTCACTACAGGCACAATCAACAAGGAGATTTATCAGAAAGAGTGTCTGCAGAAGCGATTGCTACCCTTCATCAAAAGTCACAACGGAAAACCTTTGTTCTGGCCCGATTTGGCATCATTGCACTATGCAGAAACTGTGATGGAGTGGTACCAAGCAAATCAAGTGAACATTGTACCAAAAACCTCAAACCCGCCAAATTGCCCAGAGCTACGACCAATCGAGAGATATTGGGCTCTGATGAAGCGGAAGCTTTCTGGAAAGATGCAAGGAATCAAAGACATCAAACACTTCCAGCCAATTTGGTCAAAGACGGCTTCTACGATTTCTGAAGAGTCTGTACAAACCCTAATGGACGGAGTTAAGCGCAGAGTTCGAAAATTTTATGCAAATACCGAATAACTATGTTTTATCTTCACGAATTGTTAGAACACATCCCATGAATCTGAAATAAATAACTACGACGGATATATGATGCGAAATTTATGTTTTGAGGTGTCCGGATTATTGCGGATACAGACCTTAAGGCAATATTCAGCTTCAAATGTTTGCCGGGTCATCGGTTTGAATAGCTGCGAATAACCTTGCTTGCTATCCATGCTCAGCAATTTAAACCAAACAATTAGCCCGTGTCACAACAATAGGAGTGGTTACCTTAGTTTTCATTTTTAAATAGAATCATTCAAAACGGACTTCAATCTTTTGTCCCTTCGAAATCTTGTCTCATATTCTGAAAAAAAAAACAACCTGTTTAATTGGTATAAATTTGAATCAATACAATCCCTGAATGCCACCGAACAATTGTTGCTGAAATTCTCTTCTCCACATCAAGAATAAAGAAGAAAAAAAGCATTCATTTCCGAGCTGAATGGCAGGAGATCATCATTCAAAAAGAAAAGAGAAAAAAATCCACTTCCTGAGGCTTTCCCGGTATCAATCAACCAGCATTGAAATAGACGAAACCGGATCTCATTGACAAACATGTCATCGATCTGGTTCGATTCGGTTTTTCGGATTTTTTCTTCGGAGTCCGTAACAATAGAAGACGGCTTTGTTAGCGAATTTTTGGGAGGTTCTGTGCAATTCTAATCAGGTGGTCTGTTTTTTGTGGTACGGAGGAGGGAGTTCCTAAAACTGCTGTAATTTAGAATGGTTAACCGATTCTGTTTGTACTTAGAATGTCATTGTGTAGCAACTTTGGATCTTTGATTGGGGTGTTATCACTTTATTGCATCATGTAGCAGGCTTTTATTTTACATCTACATTTACATTTAACATAAGGGGAAGTGGGGTAAAATCAGCCATATCTTTGTTCATAAAGCCGTGCGGTAGATGAAATAACTTCTTTTAGATTTTGCAGGAAATTTTACATAGGATAAGCTTTATTTAGTTGATCTTGAGCCACTCCGTGCAAAGATATCTATAAACTATTCAAGAATACAAGGGGAAGTGAGGTAAAACCAGCCATATCTTCGTTCACAGAGCCGTGCGATAGTTGAGACAGCTTCTGTTTGATTTTACAGGAAATTTCACATGGGATTAGCACTTCTTTGTTGATCTGGAGCTTTTCCGTATTAAGATATCTATAAATTATTCAAAAATAAAAAGGGAAGTGGGGGGATAAATTAACCATATCTTCGTTCACAGAGACGTGCGCTGGTTTTAACAACATCTATTCGATTCGCCAAGAAATTTCACTTAGGACTGGTCCTATTTGGTTGATCTCAAGCCACTTCGATCAAAGATATGAACTATTCAAAAATACACGGGAAGTTGGGTAAACCCAGCCATATCTTCGTTCACAGAGCCGTGCGGTAGATGAAATAGCTTCTATTCCATTTTCCAGGAAATTTCACATGAGACTAGCAATATTTTGTTGAATTTGAGCCTCTCCGTGCAAAGATGTCTACAAATTATTCAGGAATATAAGGGGAAGTGGGGTAAAATTAGCTCTATAACTCCACAACCATATCCGTGTGGTGATCGAAACCAGTTCCATTCGATTCCCCAGATAATTTCCAAGCGGAAATGGCCTTACTTACAAGCCGCGCTTAAAAGCGACAAAAGTTACAGATTTTCTTCTTAGTTTGCATCAGTTCTTGCCCACTGTGCATTGGAAGAATTCTCGAAAACATCTTTGATAAATTGAGGAACTTCTTGAATTTTTCAAGAGTTCTCTGCTTAACTTCAGGAGAGCTTTCTTACACACTTAGATTTTTTTACAGAAATTTGTAAAGTTTTACCGAATTCTCAACAGCTGATCGTTCGGTAATCCTTTTTTACGGATTTCGGTGAATTTTTACAGATATCTGTAAAAAAATTACCGGATTTCGGTGTAATTTTACCGAAATCCGTAAAATCGGATTACCGAACGTTCAGCTGTTGAGAATTCGGTAAAATTTTACAGATTTCTGTAAAATAATCTGAGTGTGTACCAACCAAATCTCTTAAACGAGGTGAGATGGAATCCAAGGAATTGTAATTCCTACAAGAGTTTGAGTCCTAGCTCATAGTACGATGCGAACAGTTGGGAAGATTCTGTTTACCATTTTTAATATGGTGTCAAGAGCAATGAATATCATTATGGTCATATAATCGTTATGGTATAGACTGCTTCTTCGGATCGTCAGTGATTATGTTTTGAATTTCAGGGAAACTCTCACCCCATCTTCGGTAAAGCTCTTAGCTAAAATTTTGAATGTTTCCTCCTAAACTTCTGGGAAGGTCCCTCATGAACTTCTTGGCAGTCACTCCCGATTTTGACTAACTTATTTTGACATCTAACGATACAAACTTTTCTTCCAGAAACATATGGTAAGTTTGTTCCTGAACTTCTAGTTACTTTCTGAACTTCTGATAAATCCCATCCTAAACTGCAAGGATTGATTCTCTAAAACTTTGGGAAAGTTCTTTCCAGAATTTCTTGGGAATTCTCTTTGAAATTCTTTTCTGAACACACTTAGAAAATTTTACAGTATTCGGTAATTTTTTACCGAACTTTCAACAGCTGAATGTTTGGTAATCCGATTTACCGGATTGCGGTGAAATTTTACAGTGCTCCGGTAAAAAAATTACCGGAGCTTGTCAAATTTTACCGAATTCCGGTAAATTGGATTACCGAACTGTTCAGCTGTTGAAAGTTCGGTAGAAGATTACCGAATACTGTAAAATTTTCTTAGTGTGAACTTCTGAGAAGTCCTCTTTTGAACTTTATGGAAGATTTTTCCTGAACTTCGGGGAAGTTTATTCCTGAATTTTTGAGAAATTCGTACTTGAACTGCTGGGAAGTACCCCCTATAGGCCTGTTCTTATGAGAACTATTTACCTGAACTTCTGGGAATTCCTGAACGTCGAGAAAGCCTCGTTCTAAAATTATGGAATGTTTGATTCTGAACTTTAAGAAAGCTCTCTAGAACTTCTGGGTAGTTCTAACTAAAATTTCGGGAAGTTTCCTTCTGAACTTCTGGGAATCTCCTGAAATTTTTGAGAAATACCATCTGGAACTTATAGGTAGTACTCTCTCTAGTTGGTTTCTTCGTGAAATTCGGCAAAGTTATTTCCTGAGCTTATTCTTTCTAAACTTTTAATAAATCCCATCCTGTACACCGAGGAAAATTTTACAGAAACTTTGGGAAAGTCCTGTCCAAAATTTTAAGTAAAATTTCCTTAAATTTGTTGGAAGTTTCATCCTTAACTTTTAAGAAGTCCTGAACTTCGGGGAAGATTGTTTCTGCATTTTTTGAGAAATTCTTGCTCAAACTACTAGGAAGTACCTCCTAAGCTTCTGGAAAGTTTCTTTCTGTTATTTCGAGAGATTTCTTCCTGAACTTCTGGGAAGTCTTGAACGTCGAGAAAGCTTCGTTCTAAAATTTTGGAATGTTCGATTCGGAGCTTTAAGAAAACTCTCTAGAACTTCTGGGTAGTTCCAACGAATTTTTCGGGAAGTTTACTTCGGAACTTCTGGGAATCTCCTGAAATTTTTGAGAAATTCCTTCTGGAACTTAAAGGTTGTAGTCTCTCTAGTTAGTTTCTTCGTGAAACTCGACAAAGTTATTTCCTGAACTTATTCTTTCTAAACTTTTAATGAATCCCATCCTGCACAATTTTACAGACACTTTGGAAAAATCCTTTCCAGATTTTTTTAAGGGAAATTCCCTGAAATTTGTTGGAAGTTTCATCCATAACTTCTGAGAAATCCTGAACTTTTGGGAAATTTTCTCCCTGAACTACGGGGAAGGTTGTTCCTGTATTTATTGAGAAATTTTTGCTCAAACCACTAGGTAGTACCTCCTATGCTTCTGGAAAGTTTCTTTCTGTTATTTGGAGAGGTTTCTTCCTGAACTTCGTGGAATTCCTGAACGTCGAGAAAGCCGAATTCTAAAATTCTGGAATGTTCGATTCGGAGATTTAAGAAAACTCTCTAGAACTTTTGGATAGTTCCAACGAATTTTTCAGGAAGTTTCCTTCAGAACTTCTGGGAATCTCCTGAAATTTTTGGAGAAATTCCTTACGGAACTTATAGGTGGTGCTATCTCTAGTTAGTTTCTTCGCGAAATTCGGCAAAAATATGTTTTGAGCTTATTCTTTCAAAACTTTTAATAAATCCCATCCGTGCACCGAGGAAAATTTTACATCAAGTTTGAAAAAGTCCTTTCCAGAATTTCAAGGAAAATATCCTTGAATTTGTTGGAAGCTTTATCCTTAACTTCTCAGTAATCCTGAACTTTTGGGAAATTTTCTCCCTTAACTTCGGGTAAGACTGTTCCTGCAATTTTTGAGAAATTCTTAATCAAACCACTAGGTAATACCTCCTATGCTTCTGGAAAGTTTCTTTCTGTTATTTGGAAAGGTTTCTTCCTGAACGTCGAGAAAGCCGCGTTCTAAATTTTTGGAATGTTCAATTCGGAGCTCTCTAGAACTTCTGGGTAGTTACAACAAAAATTTCGAGAACGTTTCTCCTGAAGTTTTTGAGAAATTCCTTCTGGAACTCATAGGTAGTGCTCTCTCTGGTTATTTTTTTCGTGAAATTTGGTAGTTATATCCTGAGCATATTCTTTCGAAACTTTTAATAAATCCTATCCTATACACCGAGGAAAATTTTACAGAAACTTTGAAAAAGACCTGTCCAGAATTTTAAGGAAAATTTCCTTAAATTTGCTGGATGTTAACCTTAACTTCTGTCCTGATTTTTTGGGGAAGGTTGATCCTGAATTTTTCGAGAAATTCTTGCTCAAACCAACAGGAAGCACCTCCTGTGCTTCTGGAAAGTTTCTTTCTGTTACTTGGAGAGGTTTCTTCCTGAACTTCGAGAGCGTCTCTTTCGGAAATTGTGAAATGTACATCTGTACTTGGGAAAAGCACTTCTGGTAAGTCCATCCCTGAACTTCAGAGAAGTCCTCTCCTGAACTTTTAGGACGTATCGTCTTGAGCTCCGTGGACATTTGTTCCTGATTTATTGAAAAATTATAGGTAGTGCCTTCCCTGGTAAGTTTTTTACTGAATTTCGGGAAAGTTTTTCCAGATATTCTGGGAAGTTTCATCTCAAATTTCTGGAAAGAGAACCTCTGAAATGTTCCAAAGTACTAAGAAGTCCTTTGCCTTAAATTCTTCCTGGAGCTCTGAGAATTTCTCTCCTGATTTTCTGGGAAGTTCGCTCCTTAATATCTGGGAAGTTTGGTCCGGATTTTTTATGATAATCCTACTTGAACTACTAAAATGTGCTTCCTTTACTTCTGAGAAGTTCCTGCCTGACCTTCGGAGAAGTTTTTTTTATGGAAGTCTCTTCATAAACTTCCAGAAATTATCTTCCTGAAACTCTGGGAAGATATGATTTTTTTAGGATGTGCCCAAGATTCTTGGTAGTTTCTTTCTATACTTTTAGAGATATAGGACATATTTCATGAACCATTTAACTCGAGGATAAATTTACAAATCCCAAGTACAAATGAACTGAAATGATGCGCTTATAAGTACTTTAGAAAACAAAACAACATTAATTTCAAAACCTCATCACTTCTACTGTTGTTATGAATTTCCGTGCGGTCACCGAATGGGCTTAAGGTCTAATTTTAGGATCACAATGCACTCTTGTAATTCCGACATCACACTTTTTGTAATTTGGATTTGAATCTGGATGATGAAACAAACGTCAGAGCAGACATCAAGCAGCTTTCGAGTCTTGAGTTTTATACCGCATTACAACGTGACGATCATTTCAAGGCCGAAACATTGCCGAAGTTTTCTAAAATGTACATGATTTAGCAGGCTATTTGTAGTTGTGGTTTGAAGAGCAGAATCTTCATAACCAACAAGTTAACGTCAATGAATGTCTGCAAAAATGGCTACTATCATTCATCCAAAAGCGCACGAGTTCTGTGTTGTTTTGGTCTGATTTGCCGTCTTTCGATTATAGTTAAGCGGATCATGAGTGGTATGCAAGAAACAATGTTAACATTGTACCAAAGGACTGAGGTGTCATTAATTTATGGTAAGCTCCAACCAAGCTTCCAAACCAGTTCTGAGATCCTGTCAAGCATTGATGCGTCCCTTCTGCTTTTTTTTAATCTTTAATTACTGTATAGAAGGAGATGTTCGCTCATTACCATGAGGCACCAATAGTGTACAGTAATGTTTGTTAGAATGAAAGATATAAAGAAATAGTGTTGAAAGTTCCGTCGGTAGGTTGGAAATTGAGGAGTGGCTCAGCTTTCGTGATATTTACTCCTCTATCCTCCATTGCAAGGCGGATCTCCCCGAGGTAGAGAAATTCTACCACCTCAAGGGATGTCTTCAAGGGGAACCGAAGAACTTGATCGACTCTCTTCCAAGCAATAGTGCCAATAACAAGGTCGCTTGGGAGCTTCTACAGAAGCGATACGATAATAGTAAACACCCGAAGAGGCTCCAAGTGCAAGCGCTTTTTAAGTTACCCAGCTTGGCGAAAGGATCTTCATCGGATCTGCACACTCCTGTCGATGGGTTCGACAAGATAGTGCAGTTGTTGGTCAACATACTCTCTGCGCGATTGGATCCTGTGACGCGTAGGGATGGGAAGAATTCGTTTCTACAAAACAGCAGGATACAGTGAAGCAACCTGACCGAGTACCTCCAGCGTCACATTCGTATGGTGGAATCACTTCCGGGGAAGCCAACGGAGTCAAAGCACTTAGCCCAATTTCATCAACCTTCGAAGTTACGTTGCAAGTGTCCCACATAGCGGTTAACGATACAGTTGTGGCTTACGGATCAGCCCAGCATTCCCAGATACTTCTGGCGGCTGCTATCGTAATCGTCGAGGACAACAGTGGACATCAGCACGCGCTTTGCTGGACTCAGGATCGGAAGGCTATTTCGTAACTGAGAATCTCAATCAGCGGTTAGGGGTAGTCCGCAGCAAGGTAGATGTCAAGATGTCCTCATTCTACCCAAGGTGACAGTCAATCTACCGATGTCTATGATGAACGTTTCAAAATGGAACCTACCAGATGGCATCGAATTGGCTGATCCCATCCTTCAATGTGTCCACGAGGAGCGTGGACACGGTTCTGGGAATCGAATCATTCTGCAATTTCTTCAGGAATGGACGGCAGATTTCGTTAGGATAACGGCTGCCGGCACTCAACGAATCTGTATTCGGTTGGGTGGTTTGTGGTGGTGTATCGGTTCCCAATCAGTCACTAAACATTAGCTGCAACGTGTCGGCTTCGGAAGGCCTTGAGGAGACTATGGCTCGATTTTGGTCCTGCGAGGAGGTCGAGTCTAAGGAAAACTATTCGCCAAAAGAAGCACGTTGCGAGAAGCACTTTGTTCGTACCGTGCAACGAGGGCAAGACGGCCGTTACATTATTTCACTACCAAAGGATAATGACGTTTTGGAGCGGATTGGCGAATCAAACAACATCGCTGTTCACCGTCTGCAATCTACGGAGCGTAAATTAGCTAAAAACTCCGACCCTAGTACCCAATACTGCGCGTTCATGGAAGAGTATCTTCAGCTCGGTCATATGAGCAGGGTCGAAGATGTCAACGGTTCGCCGAAACGCTGCTATCTTCCACATCATTCAGTAGTAAAGGAAGCCAGAACTACCACCAAGGTTCGCGTCGTCTTTAACGCTTCAAGTGAAACGTCTACAAGAGTGACGTTAAATGATGCATTACTCGTGGGATGATCTACGATCGATTATCATGCGGAGTCGGACTAAACAGGTGATGCTCGTAGCGGACATTGAGAAAACGTTCCGTCAAATCATGGTTCGTGGAGATTATCACCGGAGGAGGATATCAGCATGTACGAGTTGAACACCATATGGCACAAAGCACCCTTTTTGGCGACCAGGGTTCTTAAACAGCTCTCGGATGACGAAGAAGAAAGATTTCCGCTGGCAACTAAAGCTGTCCGAGAAGACACGTATATGGACGATGTGATAACTGCGGATAAAGCGGCAAATTTGAGAATACAACTGCAGGAACTCATGAAGGCTGGAAGATTTAGGCTTCGTAAATGGGCTTCCAACCGTCTGGAGACACTGGAGGGGGTTCTAGAGGTGGATTTAGCCATTCCTATCACGAATGAGATCTGCCTAAATCCAGACCCGTCGGTGGAGACGCTTGGATTAACGTGGATGCCGAAAACCGATACTCTTCGCTTCAAATTCACAATCCCAACCTTGGAAGACGTAGAACCCCTGACTAAGCGCAAGGTTCTATTGATAATCGCCACTCTGTTTGATCCAATAGGTCTTCTAGGGGCTACCATCACAACGTTCAAGGTGTTCGGATTCTATTGTGGACTTTAGAAGAAGAAGGTTGAATAATTACAAAACTAAAACTGCTCTCTCCGCTCAAAAAGATGAGTCTTTCGATTACATATTCCAACACGAGCAGTACACTTAACTAAGATTGGAGTCACTCAAAAATGAGTAAAATTGTGTTGGGGTCGACAAGATGGCAAATCAAAAACATCTTTCTGATTAACGTAGATTTTGACTGTCTGTCAATTTGTCACTCTAAAGTTCGTTTACACATTTCTGTACCCAAGTTAACTTTACTTCCCTTGTTTTGAACCGCAATTTCTTTCGCCACGAGTAACAACAAATCCAAGAGTGTGTGTTTTTCGAATTGTTTTTGTACCCTCTCTTTGTTCTTTCATTACCAGTGATTTGCAGTGTTCAGTGTGTGCTGCAAAAGTTTCGCTGTGTTTCTGTGAAAGCTGTTCCTTGCTATCTGACGTCATCGTTGTTTTCATACATATCAGCGCCATCTGTTGGTGACTAGCTGCGTGTATTCAGCAAATTTATCTTGTGCGACTTACCCATCTACTGAACAATTGCTACTAGTGCTCCAAGCCGGTGAAAATCATTGAATATTTGCAATGTAGCGGATTTTGTAACCAGTCACTGCTTATCAAATGCGTTGGTTTGAAAAGACCGACTATGGATTTCATCAACGAGTACAGTAATTTGTGGTGGTTATGTGAAACTCAAACACGTCATCAAGCAAAATCGTTTTAAGTCGCCATCCGATGTTGTGAATGCGATTTCGGAGAACATCAATGCCTCGCTGGCCGAGTTGAAGAACGAACTGACAGAAACTAAAGAGATTACGAAATCTATTGCTGATAAAATCAACCTTTGGATTCGGCTGTGTTGGCAAGTATCCGACCATGGCCAAGACGCAAGCGTCCTAGAGATGCTGCTACAAGGGGTACACCGAAATCACGACCACATCAGGCACTAATTGGAGGCACGAAGTCGGTAGAAAAAGTCGGCATGGCTGTCGAGACAGTTGCAAAACCACCAGAGAAATTCTGGATACATTTGTCTAGGATTGCTCGTCGCGTAACCGAGGATGACATAAGCGAGTTGGTGAAAACTTGCTTACAAACCAAAACTGACATTGACGTGCGAAAGCTGGTACGTAAAGATGCAGATTTGAAACAGTTTGCGTACATCTCTTTCAAAGTTGGAGTAGCTAAAGATCTTAGGGATATTGCGTTGGATCCTTCCATATGGCCGAAGGGAATCTTTTCCCGAGAATTTGAGAACTATTAATCTGAAGGAGATTTCTGGGGACCTGCAAAAGTTTCCCGCACAGACGACGGGACGTTAGTAATGGATGCCTTGGTGACTCCATCGCATTAGTTAATCACGAAAATCCAAATGCTGAATTCCTCCCCGTTTGCAGCGATGTTCTCCAAAGCCCACACAGTAGTTCGTTTGCAGCAGATGGCGCCTCCTATCGACATTTTTCAAAGTTCAAATTTGCTGATTGATCCGGCCATCCTAGTCGTTCCGTTCCTGTGTTCGGTATTGGTTAGGGGGTCATCCACCCTCCTTGCTCAGACAAGTACCATGTTATTATTGAAAATACAAGTGCTGAATCCCGCCTCGTTTGCAGCGATGTTCTTCAAAGACAATCCATACCTGGTGCAGCTAGATAAACAAAATGGACAGTAATGTTAAATCTTCGACCAATCGCTACAATACACCCAGATCACACTGTCAGCCGCGCCGTAGGAAGCCCTTCGACCCAGTCCTGCTACACGCTGCCGTCGTTCTGCATAGTCGTCCTGGTCCTGTGGTCGAATGCGGTGAGACGGTCTTCCAGCAACTTCTACCCGTCGAGTATTCCTTTATTTCTACGAATGTCCAGAATGTCCGCTCTGCGGCTGATCAATCGGGCGGTCATCCATTCGAGATAATGAGACAAACCGTTACGACAGGAACTGCAATTACCATGACTGCACCCCGAGGACCAAGACAAGCTGCAGCTGCTACTTCGGATGTCCTGGTGTACTACAAAAATGTTGATGTAGTATTCAATTGGCCTGGAACTGCTTGATGCGTATGGTACCGCTCAACTCAGGAAGCTGACTTGCGTTCAAAACGGGAATAACCGCATGCTTGATTTGTGCTTTGTTAGTGTCGATTTGTGTGAGGATTGCACAGTTATTGAAGCACCAGCACCACTAGTTAAAATCTGCCGGCATCATCCACCCTTCTTTTTGAAACTTGCGGTTAATCCATTGTGTCACTACCGTGATTCCTCTAAAAGTGTTTTCTACGATTTCAGTAAGGCAGGGACGAGATTCTCGATGTTTCTGACGTCAACCTCGCTGCATCGACAATGTCTGCTGTACTGCAGTATGCCATTGATCAGTTTGTTCCACAGAGGATGCAACTTCAATCAACTAAACCAGCTTGGTCGAATTCCGCTCTCAAACGCCTCAAAAGAGTGAAGCTCATATGATTTGGAGCATGATACGCTGTCAAAAAAGCATAATTTGTTTTGAAAATATGGCTACATTTCCCGCAAAACTAGAACTTTTTTCTTAGATTTTATTTACTGGTAAATGAATCAGAACAGCAGAGAATCGAACAAAGCAGAACAACAAAAATCAACCACGACATCACAATGAAGTTTGACAGCTACGGCCATTTGACCTAGTTTCTATGGCAGCCAATAGGTTTTATGAAGGTTCTCAAGTGGTCAAAGCATCTTTCACTAGAACATTTTCAAAACCTTTATGGTCTCATAATGGTTTTATAACATTGTTTTAACAACCGTCTATAGAGTGAACCACTTTGTACACATTTCGGCTTTAAAGATGCATAGAGGAGGTGTTGGTAGATAAAACAGTTTGAATGTAGTTTTATCAACAAAGCCGGGAGGAGTGCTATATGGCTGCAATAAAGCTTAAATTGTTGCTTGAGAATGCTGCCACTTTGACGATTCTTAGGGGGACTGACAGCGAAGCCGGATTTAAGGGCAAACAGAGTAGCAAAATTTTCACATAAAATGTAGCACATATATGTACACCAATAGTATAACATTGCACATAACCGTTCATCAGCATCAGCTTTCCGTCTATTCGAATAACATTAACTCAGAACATGTATATTTCGAGTTTGACACCCGGCTGAAGTGCGAAATTTAATGCCACCATATCTGAATCGTCCTCAGCTCACGTTTTCCCTTCGTGAGACGGGAAAAACATAACTAGATCATAGGAAAAAGGGTGAATTTCGTGTAATAGTAACACAATCATGAGCAGGCAAAATTCGCACCGATCACGTAACTGTTTTCGCGATCCGTTTTTCGCATGAACTTCGAAGCAAAACACTCCTCCATAGCAATTAGAGTAATATATGTTTTGATGACTGGAATTAGCAACATGTTATTACCGGAAGGTTCCACTGCTTTTGAAGACCATTTTCAAAGACTAAAATCTAGCGTTGATATTTCATCGAAAACACCCCGCCTATCGCTGGTACCTGACATTTTCCGTTTTGAAAGCAAATGCTATTATGTTGATTCAAAATGCCACTACTAGGAATCTCTTCCAGTAAAGAAAAATCTCATTCTGCATAGAAGAAAAGCCAATTTGTTTGCCGGTACAGCGCTCGCAAAGCCGTCATCTTTATGCAATGCCCTCGTCCGTCGCAGAATTGATGTATGCGAAAGAATCAAACTTCACGAGATAAACAAACAAATAAATGACAATAAAAAGCTTAGCAAACCGGCCAGAGAAAAGCCCCCTCAGCTTTCCCCACCTTATTCACCTCAGTGAAACGTGGAAAAGCTCAAAACATAGTTAATGCACCGTATGGTTCCCAATGGAAACTTATCCTCTTATAAGAACAAAATTAGGTGCAATTCAAAAAAAACACAACCAAGTTACTAACCTCTCGACGTCGGATGGTTCATCAGAATCGACAGCGGGCACTCGTCATCGTCTAAGATGTACTCGGAACCATCGCTGTTAACCTGTGTGCGTGTGTGATTAAAAAAGGAAATAAGTAAAATCATTGATTGATTGATTGCATAATGAAACATCACCTGAACCAGACAGTAGTGCAGCGGGTCCACCTTGTCCATGCCGTACTTGGCCAGCATTTCCCGTACCACGGCCTGGGCGCAGTCCCGTATCGAGAGGAGCAGCGTTTTGTACGGGACGTCACGGCAGAGACTTTCGCCGTAGATTTTTAACGTCCCTCCGGTATCGGGGCCGCCGTCTCGGGATCGAAATTGCTGCAGTTTCTTCTCGAGCTTTTGCTGCCGGCGCCTTCGCATCACCGCTTCCGGGTTCGAGATGGAACGGGTGAAGGACGTTTCCGGGAGTTCTGGAAGATGGGAGGGAAAATATTAATATGTAATCAGTAGCTTTGCCGACGAGGAATCAATTGAGTGTTGGGAACGGCAGGGTGTTCGAGGAGAGCGAAAGAGACGGTCTTCGTTGGAAATCCCCACCAATCATAATGGGATGCCAGGAAATGTTTATTTGATTAACTGAAAACAAGGATCGCGAACAAGCCACACTAGTGAGCGAACACGCCAACGTAAATTTTTTAATTGATTCAACATTTTCACATCTGAGGTTAAATGCCCACCCCCCCACATGGTGAACAGAGATAACGGTTTTGAATAACGGGCGAAGCTGTGTGAAAGTTCCAATCTGTTTGTTAATTTAAAATTCGTTATCGCAATTACTGGATATGCCAATCATTAACATTTATTATTTCCAATGAGCGTATTAAGCTGAATCCCGGCCCGGCGAAACTAACAACGCGATGAAAAATTAGAATATTCTCTCGAGCAACGCCAAGGTAGTCCTTAACAAAAGAAAGCCTCACCATTGATTAAAATCACAAATCCTTTTGCTCTTCTGTCAGAAAGAAAACATCTTCCAGTTTTCCGGAAGAATGTTCACGAAGCCGGAGTCTTTCGGAATGTGCTGAAAAGGAGCCTCAAAGCAAGTTGCTTAATTCAAGGAGTGGTGGGAAAATGGAAAATTCAAATCCTTCTGAATAATATAAAGGGTGTCCACGATGAAATTGCCACACTATGAAATTGCTCTAACTTTTTAGCCGTTGGGTAGAATTTAATGAAAATTTGGGTGGATTTAGTTCATAGTGCATTATTCACATCCTGCAAGTTTTAAAGTCTTGTGATCAAAACTCGCGGAAATGGAGTCGAAAGAACAGCTCGTGCGTGATAAAATCTTGCGCATTCATCACGAGAACAAGGATCTCTCGCATCGTTCCATCGCTAAAACGTTGGGAATCGCGAATTCCACGGTGTCGCGAGTGATTAAGCGGTTCGAGGAACGGTTGACCACCGATCGGAAGCCCAGAAGTGAAGGAAAAAGTATTCCGTACAACACCAAAAATCACAACCGCGTAGTTGGGGCCTTCAACCGGAATCCGAACGCCTCCGTTCGGGATGTGGCTAAGAAGCTGCACCTAAGCCAAAGTTTTGTCCAGAACGCCAAAACTAAGGCTGGGCTTCAAACGTTCAAGGTACAAAAGGCCCCTAATCGCGACGAGAAGCAGAACAAGTCCGCCAAAACCCGTGCCAGGAAGTCGTACCTCAACATGCTGACGAAAGTTGAATGCTGCATCATGGACGACGAATCATATGTGAAGCCGACTTCAAACAGATCCCCGGAAACATGTGTTTCACGGCCAAGGATAAGTTCAGCGTTCTGGAGCATGTCCGCACTCAGAAGATGTCCAAATTTGCGAAGAAATTCCTGGTTTGGCAAGCCATCTGCACGTGCGGGAAGCGGAGTGCACCTTTCGTGACCCAGGACACGATGAACGGACAGGTGTACATAAAAGAGTGCCTCCAGAAGCGGCTGCTTCCTCTCCTGAAGGCCCACAACGTCCCAACAATCTTCTAGCCGGATTTGGCCTCATGCCACTACTCCAAGGACGTGCTGAAGTGGTATGCGGACAATAAGGTCAATTTCGTGCCGAAAATGTTCAACCCTCCCAACACTCCGGAGCTCCGCCCCATCGAGAAGTACTGGGCGATTATGAAGCAGCACCTTCTTAAACGACCTAAGGTAGTGAAGACAGTCGAGGAACTGAAGAAAGTATGGGTTTACATGCAAAAAACGGTTGATTCACAGGTTGTGCAGAATCTTATGGCCGGGGTTAAGGCCAAGGTGCGGGCATTTGCGTATGGACTGTAAATAAAATACGAGTAAAATGGTAAAATGAAGTTTAATAGTTATTTCTCAATCCCTGAAAATTTGATGGCAATCGGATGAAAGCTCGAATTTCGCGAATCAATTTTGTGTGTGGCAATTTCATCGTGGACACCCTTTACCAGATGCTTTGTGTGCGGCCAGATCTGTGTTTTTCGGTAAGTTACTTGGGTCGTTTCCAGCAGTGCCCTACAGATAACCACTGGAAGACTCTGAAACGAACCCCTTCAAAGGGTGCAGTCTATCTGAGCGTCTGTTCTCCATGTTAGGGGCGGCTCAAACCAGCGCCTGTTCTTCATGTTAGGATCGGTTGATCATCGTCCTTGTGCCAGCGTGGGACTCTAAACAGTGCTGAGCACGATGGTCCTCCGGCGAGACAGGGGGGTTGGGCCTTACAAGCCGCCCTTAAAAAATCAATGTTTCAAATAATACAGAAGTCAGACCAGCTATGGCAAATCATGCACGAATATGGATTTCCGGAAAAACTGACGCGGTTGATCAAAGCAACGATGGATCGAGTGATGTGTGTCGTCCGAGTATCAGGGACGCTCTCGAGTCCCTTCGAATCTCGGAGAGGGTTACGGCAAGGTGATGGATTGTCGTGTTTGTTGTTTAACATTGCACTGGAGGGTGTGATTCGAAGAGCTGGGATAGACACGAGTGGCACGATCTTCAGGAAGGCTGTCCAACTATTTGGCTTCGCCGAAAACGTTGATATCGTAGCACGTAACTCAAAGACGATGGCGGAAACGTACATCAGACTTAAGGCTGAAGCTGGTAGGATTGAAATACATGAAGGGAAGAGGCTCACGAGAAGACATTGTTTGCCTCCTAGCACGAGTTCAGATCGGCAGTGATGAAATCGAGGTAGTAGACGAATTCGTGTATCTGGGCTCATTGGTGATCGCCGATAACGACACCAGCAGAGAAATATTAAGGCGCGTTATGGCTGGCAATCGTGCCTACTTTGGGCTCCGAAGGATGCTAAGATCGAACGAAGTTCGCCGAATCCAAAAAGTTGACAATCTACAAGACATTTTTAAGACCGGTAGTTCTCTATGGCCACGAAACGTGGACATTGCTAGTGGAGAACCAACGCGCCCTTGGAGTCTTTGAACGGAAGGTGCTGCGTACCATCTACGGTGGAGTGCAGATGGAAAACGGAACGTGGAGGAGGCGAATGAAACACGAATTGCACCAGTTGCTGGGAGAACCTTCCATCGTACACATCGCAAAAATCGGTCGACTACGATGGGCTGGGCATGTCGTAAGAAAGTCGGACGACAACCCTGTGAAAATTGTTCTCGAAAACGAACCGACAGGTACACGAAGAAGAGGCGCGCAACGAGCAAGGTGGATCGATCAAGTAGAAGGTGACCTGCGGACCCTCCGCAGACAGCGAGGCTGGCGAGGTACAGCCATGGACCGATTACAATGAAAACAACTTCTGTGTTCAGCAGAGGCCACGCCGGCCTTAGTCTGATTGGTAAGGTAAGGTAAGTCATGTGCGAAACCTTACCTTACACAGGCCGTGTTCTCAGATGTTCTAGGCGGTACGTTTTTGAACAGGCTGAACAAAGCCAGCAGAAAATGATCCACATGCCAATCTGTTTGTCTTAGCCCCTCCTTGAAGGAATTGTGTACGACGTGCAAACCGCAGCTAACGATGTTGAGGGCTCAAAAACCAGGACTGGCTCGCAAATCCCTGATTTCTCCAGTCAATTCTTTGAACGCCTTCCAGTTGACAGCATACTTAGAGCACTGAGCTATTTTCTTCAGCAATTTGCAGAAAAACACTGTTCCATTAATGAGATCGTTGGGCCGAGTAGATGGCAGAAACGCTCCTCAAATCATTTGAAAAAGGTGTGAGTATGGTTCCTTCCCGAAAATTCCCGAGTCTATAACTACCTCGAAATCATTCACGTTGACCCTATGTAACCCCTAGGGCTCTGAAGAAGTCATAAGATAGTAAGTCATAAAGCAACAAGGGCTTGCCAAGCTGGATAATTACGAAGAGTGCTGAAAAATCGAATTTCGCAGAGTTGCAGTCCTTACTCCAATACTAGTGCAGGGTGGCCACACCATCTTTATATAAAAATTCCCGCATTTTTCCCGAATTTTTTCCGCATTTTTGCCTTATTTTCCCGACTGTTAAGATGAGTTAATATTAATTACTCGTAGCTATATCTCTCAGCTCCCAAACTGTTTCCAGTTTGGTATACCACCAGTCACTTTTCATTTATTTAAATACGCATTTTGTGCCACAGGAAGAGCCATTTTTCAACAAATGTTGTCAAATTTGGCAGCTCCTTCTTGGAATGACCAATCAGTTCTAGCCAAAATTTGTCCAAACCATTGTCTTTTCTCTGGAATCCGGCCCAAGTTCTTCTTTCACCATGTGTTAACACCCTTACAAACGCAATTCATGAAACTTCAAACACATTCGCCACCACATGACAGATAAGTTCATTTCTGGCACTGGCATGCGTGAAGCCTCACCTGTTACAGCCGTGTAGCCAGATCTTCTAAGGGCATCTTAAACGGTGGTTCAAATCGTGGTTTGGATTTATTTGTTCAGACCAAACGCTGCAACGGTGTTTGTAAATTTTGTTTTATATCGGATCTATTTCAGAACTTATATAAGCTTCTAAATTTCTTACTGAACGCACTCTTTAAAAATTTAATTTAATGAACTTTGGAATATCTATGAAGATTGGGTGAAAATATCTACAATGAACATGCCAGAAGTTGATTAAACTTCTCGGCAGTTGAATAAAATAATTGGAAGTTTCCAGATAATAATGAAGTTTGCTCGCTGTCTTTCGAGAAGAGAAATGGTGGTGCTTTAGAGAAGTTCATTGAATTGCCAAAAAGTTATTAACGTGTCTGGAAACTTGGTTGAACTTCCAAAAAGTTTGCTGATCATCCATGCAATAGAAACAACTTTCTCGAAATGACGGGAACTTATAAAATCAGATTTTGCTTCTAAGAAGTTGTTTTAACTTCCAGCAGGTACATATTCTGTGATAAAAAGCAGAATATCACAAATATTTAAATAATTTACGAGAAATTGAAAAACAAATCTTGGAAGCCGTGGAATTTCTGTGGAATAACCGAGTTGTTGTTAAACCGTACTTTTAATGATCTCCAAGATTGTGAATAGGTGGAAATTCTATGAAATTGATTCAAAAGTAGTTGGTTTCTTTATTCTCGTTTAGGTTCTTCTTAAAACTTAAATATCCTGAACTTTTGGGATGTTTTCGGAACGATTGGAAAGTTTCTCGATGACCTTGAAAGATCCCTGAAGTTCTAGGAAGCTCCGCAAACTTATGGAAAAATCCTTTGAATGTTTCCGAATTTTTTTGAATGCTCATGCTGTTTATCTGGAACGTTTTCTTTAATTCTGGAAAGTTCCCCGATCTTAAGGGAAATTTTCTGAAATTCTTGGAAGATCTCAGGACTACTGAGAAATTTCCTGAATTGCTGAATCCCCTGGGCATCTGGGAGTTTTTTCGAGCTTTTGGAAAGTTCCCTGAACTTCTGGGAAATTCTCTGAATTTCTGGGACGTTCTCTGAACGTCTGAGATGTTTGCTGACCTTTTGGAAAGTTTCCTGGTCTTTGGGGGAGTTCTTTGTGAGCATTTTCTGAAGTTCTGAGAAGTTTTTTGAATTCATGAGAAACCCTGAACTTCAAGGAAGTTTCTTGAACTCCTACATGTTCGCTGAACTTCTAAGAAGTTCTGTATATGCCTAACAAGTTTCATAAAATTCTAAGAAGTTCACTAAAACTCTAGGTAGATCCGCAAACTGTTGAAAAGCTTCATGAAGTTCTTGACTGTTCTCTATTGGAAGTTCTCTAATTTTCTGGTAAGTTTCATGAACTTCTAGGAAGTTCCCTGAAATTTTGGGAAGTTCCCTGAACATCTTGAGTAGTTCTACGAACTTCTGAAAAATACCCAAAATAATCTGATAAGTTTTCTAAACTTCTGGAAGCCCCCTGAATTTCTGGATAGTTACCTGAACTTCTGTGAAGAACCCTTTACTTTTGGAAATTTCACTAAACTCGTAGTAAGCACCCTGAGTTTGTGGACGATTCCCTGAATTTCTTGGAAACAATTTGAATTTCAGGAAAGTTGTCTGAACTTCTAGGAAGAACCATTAATTTCTGGAAAGCTACCCTATTTTCTGGAAAGTTCCCTGATTTTATTATACGTTCCTTTGACATCAGGGAGAATAGCTTGACCTCGGGAAAGTCTAAGTCAAATCCAAGAAGTATACCGAGCTTCTGATAAGTTCCCTGAGTTTCTAAGTGCACTGAATTTATAAGATTTTTTAATGAAACTTTTGGGAAGTATTTTTGTCTATCAGTTTCTTCACCTTGTCCGATATTGGGGAACGTAAATACTGCGGGCCGTAAGGACAGATTTGCTCAAATTCCTTAGGGTCACCAACCCCCAAGTTTTCGTCGAGAGAACTAGCTGAGGACATACGCCAACATCCGTTAAGCTGTAGTGCACCTAGGTAACACTAAGGCCAACAAATCCAGCTGCATCGCAACAGCTGGAAAAAGTCACCAGTTGACTGTAGTTGTCGCATAATTTCTAGGATCATATCCCTTGGCATGTTGAAACGTCGCAGAAAGTGCTTCTTGTCATAGGTTGGCGTGGCTCTATCTATCACTATCAGCACTATCTAATATCGCTTAAATGAGATGCATGCATTCACACACTCACCACAACTCAAACCAATCCATGGCAAAAAGTTTGCGAAAAATCGTCGGTCTCAGAAAAAAACAAAACTTCTGATCTCTGGATGTTGTATGATTGACAAGATGATAGGTGTTGGTGGGTTTAACAACAAGAAATAGTACGGGGAATGCAAAGTTGGTCTGTTTTAGCTAGTTCAGTTTAAGTTTGCTGATGCAAATCAACTATAAAGATGTTAAAATAGACCACCGCTGAAGATGCTCTAAGCGGTACGTTTTGAACAGGTTGAACAATGAGATCGGTGGACCGAGTAAATGACAAAAACGCTACTCAAATCATTTGAAAAAGGTGTGAGTATGGTTCCTTCCATATGACAAAAATTCCCGATGACTTTTGAAATTTCCGCCTTTTTCCCGCATATTTCCCAATGATTTTGGATTCCCGCATTTTTCCCGCATTTCCCGATTTTCCCGAGTCTGTGGCCACCCTGCTACTGTGTGATGAAGAACACCCTTTTAAAATGTGCGGTTGCAAAAATATCAATTTTGAATAGATTATTTAATTTCCGCGCATGCATTCTCTTCAAGATGGTACGAGAGTTGCCATTTACAAGATTATGGGAAGCTAATAATTTGTACTGATACTAATCATACCTGAAACGAATATTTGTCCCACCGTGGTGGGTTAGGCAGAAGACCGTATTCGAGATTCTTCCGAAAGAGCAGAAAATGTGTAAGGTAATTTGATTCGAAATGTTTAGAACTTAGAGTATGAAGAAAGTTTGGTTTTTCAATTAACAACTACCTTTTGCTCCAGTTTAGCTCCAGTTTTCTCACTTCTATGTTTTACACGATATTAATTAATGGATACCCGCCCGGAGAGGAAACCCCAAAACCAACATACCCGTGTAAAGCTTCTCGGCAACGTGATTCTCCGAATCGGCGCCCCCGCCGGACTGCATCTTCGAGAGCTTCTCCTTCTTCTTCTGTTCCTTCTTCTCGCGCTTCGACAGCTTCCGCTTGAAGCTCGGCTGATCGGTGATGCTGTCCAGTGTCTGCGGAAAATGATATCGAACGAAAGGAAATGAAACGCGTGGATTTTAAAACAGCCGACCGAAAATGAGCTTACGTTTGTCTTCTGGGCGCAGTTTTTCAGCAGAAAGCGCCCCTCCCGGTCGTCATTGTGCCAGTTGAGCTGAACCAGCAGCGGTTTTTCGTCCGGATTGAGCTTCCGCTCCTCACCGTTGGCGTGCACCACGTACAAGGCATAGTTCGGCAGCGACAGCATCCGCATGTCCGGGCGAAATTTCTCGATCAGCGTTTCTGTGAATTGAAATTGAGATTTTGATGACGGGTGTGGGCTGGCTCGAAAAAAAAAGGATCGTGTTACTTACCAATCACATCGGACACGGTGGCATCGGATGCCACTCGAATACACTTGGTGGCAACCTTCTGGCCTTCATCTTGGAAGTAGAATCGCATTACCCCGTGGAATTCCAAATTCTGCGAAAAATAAAATTGAAAGCAAATAAAATGGTGGCAACGGAGCAGTGTACTAATTGTGCCACCCAACCAACATACCTCGTTTGGCTCCGAAAGAGCGAAGATATCCAGCCGAACCGTGTTCCATTGCTGGATAACGGAACGAAGCGTTTCGCGGTCTAGCATTCGTTTTTCGTTCACTGACATTGCCGCACCGGCGAGGAAAGCAGCATCGGTTCAGTCGTCAGTCAGAGGGGCATTTGGACCCGTGACTTGGTTGTGGTCCCCCAGAGCGGTGTGCAAAGTGCACTAATAACTTGCGCTTGGTTACCGATGGCGGTTGCTTTGATGGGGAAGAAAAAAAGTGATTATCACAATCCCAGATTCTTCCGCTTGGCGCTGCTGTGGCGTTGTTGTGTGTGAATGTTTTGTGCCTGGAAATAGAACGATGAGGAAAGACAAAAGATTAGTTAGAGCGGTTATGAGCGTTCAGTTGATTTAATTGCGTTTAATATGATCAATTAAAAAAAGTGGCTTGTTTCGCGAGGCCCCCCGTGCGAGGGTGTTTTGCTGATTGCAGTTGAATGGCGGTGAAATTGGACTCTAATTATTGAGTAATACTACTATGCAGGTGTTGGTTTGGGTTTTCCAATAAAAGCCTTTTTTGTGTCCAATAAGAGCATATCGAATGAGTTGTTCCGGTTAAACACATTAGTTGCGACATTCTCACCTAGCCGTTCAGAACAGTCTAGTTCTATTTTTGAAGACTAGTTTGCTTCAACTTGGTTTGTGGGGCACCAGGCCGGAAAAAAAACCTCCACCCTCGGAATGTACAACATCGAAACATCCATTCAACATCAATTCATTCAGTTATTTCGATTATGTTTCGATCTGGAGTTTAGTCGAGCACATCCTGTAGGCGGATCCTAATAATAACAACAAAGTCAAACAATGAATGCATTACCAGTCCCGTGCCGCTGTAACCTGTGTTGGTTCTCCTGATCTCGCGGTTCGGAATGCTCGCCACACATCGGAAAACGAACGGCAAACAGAACCGCCTAACCCAGTGAATGGATGCCTGAGTTGAAGAAAAAAATACTTCATTCAAGTGCGGGAATACGAGGAAATTCCCACACTTGTTCCTTCTCGCTTGGTCCGGCACTGTCGATTCAGCAAAGCCCCGCAGAACAACAACCATCGGCTGAGGGAGTGAGAAGCAACGCAGTTACTGGTTCCCTTGATGTTTACGCGCCCTCCTTACTCTGTTTATTTACATATTATACAATGCGTTTGACAGACAAACAAAAACAAAGTCGGGCATTAAATACATGTGCGTGCGCGTCTTTAGGGCGGTGGAACACTGCATGGCTTATCGCGATGCCAAAACAACGAAAATAACTAACTTGATAACTCAACAGGGCTGATGGTCATAAATTCCAACCTAAAAAGGGCGCTGCTGGCTGCTGGACGGGGCACCGCTCGTTGCCTTACGTTTGGCACTGTTTGTACTTTTGGGGAATGTCTGGCCCTTGAGGGTTCGTTCCATTTGGAACGCAAAAGTGCGATCCGTGAAGTTGGTTTTGGTAATGCAGATTCATGACAACTTGAAATAAATCAATTGTTAATGAAACATTTGTTGATAAAAGGACTGCGACTACCATTTATGTTACCCGAAAAAGATAAATAGGTTCA
Organism: Aedes japonicus; assembly: GCA_034211315.2. Lineage (NCBI taxonomy): Eukaryota > Metazoa > Arthropoda > Insecta > Diptera > Culicidae > Aedes > Aedes japonicus. The sequence continues at coordinate 37,586 of JASCZW010005802.1, read as the reverse complement.
GTGAGGATGCAGCACTTGGTCGTTAACATCTATCCGATTTAAGTCGACGGTTTTGATTTGTCCACTTGTCGATCCCAACCAGATTTACTTAAATTTGAATGACTCCACTTCTGGCGAAAGTGAGTCAAAAACGACTCAAAATTGAGTTAAATAGAGCGGGCGTGTTTAGATAGTGCACAATTTCAAAGATTGGTCTAGAAAATGAGAAGAAAGATTAGTAATTTCTATTTAATTCCAACTAGGTACCTTTATTGCTTACGGAACTTAATTACTAATCTTTTCGTTTTCGAGTTCCACTAAACAGCTCACACTCTCCAGGTTTCAAAGATTGGTCGAAACTCATAAATGGTAATTTTCAATTTGCTTTCTTAAAATACGATAAGTACAGAGCTTATAACCTGTATTTTCCCCATCTTTTAGAGTTTAGGGTGGGGGGTTTAAGCTTGCTCCTCAGAAATTGTTTTTTTGCGTCTGCTCGGAAAATTGGCCATCTGAGTAGGCTCTGGCTTTGAGTGGACGTGTTGTTTTTTTCTCGCTGTCATTTATACGGTTGTTTTTAGTATGTTAGAATTAACTAGCTGATCCCGGTGCGAGCGTTGCTACTCCTGCAACTAAATAAATCAACATTACATAGAACTTTTTTTTAACGAGTTTTTTTTTTTGAGTAATAAGGAGTTCAAACTTCTATCAGAACATTCTTTTTACCCAGACAATACACAGTTTGTGGCTTAGTTACCTGGATAATACTCAGGATTGGTTGAAATTTGTGTTTGAATTCACCATAGAAACATTTGTTGCATTCAAAAAACCCCGCATACCATTTTTGATTCCATTTGCTTGATTAGTTCTCAAGCTATGCAGAAATTTGTGTTTCATTTGTATGTGAGCCGGAAGGGGGAAGCGGTCTCAAACAATCATAAGAACCTTCCCCAGCCCCAAAAATACCTGCATACATATTTTCACTCCGATCGGTCAGACAGACAGTCAGACAGAAATCCATTTTAATATAAATAAAAATCCTGTTTCCAATAACCCCCACATGCCAAATTGTTCTCGAGTTATGCAGAAAATTGTGTTTCAATTGTTTGAGAGCCCCCTCCCCCCCCCCCCCCCCTTCAGAAGACGGAAGAGTCTCAATGACCATAAAAACATTTCTTTCCTTCAAAAACCTCCATATGCTAAATTTGGTTCCATTTGCTTGATTAGTTCTCGAGTTATGCAGGAATTTGTTTTTCATTTGCATGGGATCCCACCCTTTCTAGAAGCGGGAGGGCTCTTGAACTATCATAAGATGCTTTCCCGGACCCAAAAACCACTGAATACAAATTTGCAAAGCAGTAGGTATAGTCTCATGTTTGGTTGAAATTTGTTTCATTTGTATGAGAGCCCCCCTTTTTAAAGGGAGGATGGGCTTTGAACCACCATAAAAACATTTCAAGCCTTAAAAAACTCGTCCATTCCAAATTTGGTTCCATTTGCTTGATTATTTCTCGAGTTATGCATAAATTTGGGTTCCATTTGTTTGAGAGCACCCCCTCCCTCCTTCCTCCTCATATGACGGAAGAGTCTCAAATCACCATAGAAACATTTCCCTCCTTCAAAAACTTCCACATGCAAAATTTGGTTCCATTTCTCTTATTAGTTCTCGAGTTATGCAAGGATTTGCGTTTCATTTGAATAGGTTCTCCCCCTTTCAGAAAGGGGAGGGGTCTCAAATCAACATAGAACAATTTTTTGTCTTCAAAAACCACCACATACTAAATTTGGTTCCATTTGCTTGATTAGTTCTCGAGTCATGCAGAATAGTGTATTTCATTTGTATCGGAGCCCCCTCCCCCCCCCTTTAGGATGAGAAGGGGTCTCAAACCAGCATAGAAACATATTTTGTCCTAAACAACCACCACTTGCTAAATTTCGTTCCGTTTGCTTGATTAGTTCCCGAGTTATGCAGAATATTGTGTTTTATTTGTATGGGAGCCAACCCTTTTATGACGGGGAGGGTTCTCAAGCTACCATAAAAACCTTTTTTGCCTTCAAAAACTCACACATGCTAAATTTGGTTTCTTTTGCTTGATTAGTTCTCGAGTTGTGTAGAAATTTGTGTTTCATTTGTATGGGAGCCCCCTTTCCAGTAAAGGGAGGGGTTTCAAACTATCATAAGATTATTTTCCGGCCCCAAAAATCTCTGCATACAAAATTTTACGTCGATTGGTCCTTCCGCTCGCGAGTTAAATCGTGACAAAGGAAACCCCAACTCATTTTTATTTATATAGATTAGAGAGTTTTAATTAATGGTGATGTTGTTCAACTAGCAATTATGGAGAAAGTGTGTAAACCGTGCAGTTTTCACAAAAAAGAATGCTAATATGGAAAAGTTGGTTCAAATATTTTTTCATTCCAGTGTCCTCTTCACATATTAATAACGGTCCCTTTTGAATGAGCACTCCCCAGCAAATGAGTTGACAGATCTTGTTATGTTCATGTCGTTTCCTCGATGTGCAAACAAAAACCAAAGTACCTTGAAAACAAGGTAAAGTATATTGTCAGCTGTCATAATACTTTCATATACACGCTCATTCGAGCTTACTCAATGTTGAGTAACTTTTACTCAACTTTATAAATATATCTACAGGGTGCGGCAGAAAATAATGCGAAAATGTTCAAACTTGAGTATTGGGTTAATTCGTGTAGCTAGTGACTAATTTCTGTCGTTCTGTTCTGTTGTTTATGTTTACTTTCAATTGCTGCATCCAAACATGCTATTTGCTTTATTGCAAATTCGTCAAAATGTTCGCGAATGAAGTGATCACCAGTTTGTTGCTCGCCCAGAAGAAGCCGAAAGAGATTGCCAAGGTGGTAGGGTGACATTTGGCAACAGTTTACCGCATAAAAAAGTCCCTGCAGGATGGTCCTAAGCAGCGGAAACCGGGAAGCGGACGTCCGCGCTTTGCACGCACGCCAAACGTGATCAAATCGGTCCGTGCAAAAATTGCTCGACCCGGTGCTTTCCATAAGAAAACTTGCAAAGGAAGTCAATATTTCGGAGAAATCCATGCGGAGAATCATCAAAGAAGACCTGCATGCATCTTTCAGAGCCAGAGTGAAACGCCACTTGATTACGGACCGGGTCAAGGAACTACGATTGACTCGTTCCAAGAGATTTCTTTCCTTGTAGAAGAAGGAAAAAAATGATAATCCTGTTCTCCGACGAAAAGCTTTTCAGCATCGATGCTGTGGCCAACAGGTTCATTTCACCGCAGAAAACGGAGAGCGTTCCGGAAAAAAGTGAAATTCAAATTTCAAACCAAACATCCGGCTGGTGTCCAGCTGATGTTTGGCTTGGTGGCGTCCAACGGTTTGAAAATGCCACCTGTTTTCATTGATGCTGGAGTTAAAATCAATACCGAAGTGTATATCGGTATTTTAAAGGACCAAGTGCTTCCCTGGGTGAAACCCAACTTCTTCGAGGACCAAAACGTTGTCCTACAGCAGGATGGAGCGCCGTGTCACACGTCCAATCGAACCCAACAATGGTTGAACGATAACATGCAGTCGATAACTAGCTGTCCAGACCTTAATCCGTTGGATTATTCGACGAGTCTGCAAAACATCACAGCCTAGTGTGAAAACCCTAAAGTCAACCATAACACGCACATGGCAGTCAATGTCGGAGGACTACGTCCGAAAGGCATGCTCTGGCTTCCGGGGTCGGCTCGAGGATGTTATTAATAAAAAGGGAGGACACATTGAATAAATTTGTTTAAAAGGACTTTATAAAGATAACTGCAATCGAAAATGTTGATATTATTGCTTGAATTAGTTGAAAATGGGATATGAATGAAATAGAACAAATTTTCGCATTATTTTCTGCCGCACCCTGTAATACTGCGGCGCAGTGTCACTTTTTGGTTTTTGTTTAGTAAAGAAGCCTGTAATCAGGCGACATATTTTTCTCCACGACCTCCTGGACTTGGTCCGCAGCTCGTTTTTTTTGCGAAGACGGGTCTATACGCATGGTTGAAACGATTTCCAGTATGGCTAGTGCTAGAATTACTTCTAACTTCCTTTTTTGAACCATTGATAAGTGAAGTTGTTTCCACTACCTTAATCACCTGAGGGTATTTAGACTCACCTACAGTCGTTTTCTTAGCAAAAAACTGGTTCCAAAACTCCCCCATTCTGTACTCTATACTCAAAGTCAGAACCTAGCATTTTAACAAGTTCCATTTGTCAATAAGAAGATTTTGAAAACATATTTGGAGCTTTCACTGGATGCAACGGCTGGTTGGTTAAGGCATTGGCAATATTTTTTAAATGAGTTCTGCAAACCAGACTTTTGACGTAGGCAGGGCTGGTAGCGGATTTATGGATAAATAATAGTGACTTTAGTGACTAAAATAATAAAAATAGTGACCAAATAGTGACCAAGTAGTGACTAAAAAGTGATTTCCAAATTTTAGTATTTTTTAAATTTTTTATACATTTGCTGTCTAAGTACAGTAAAAATGAACTAAGTGATCGCCCCCGTTTACAAAAGTGAATAATACTGCAGCCCAGTATGACTTTTTGTATTTTTTTTCGAAAAAAAGCCTGTAATCAAGCAACTCTCCAAGGCCTCCTGCATTTGGTCCGCAGCTCATTTTTGCAAAGACAGGTCTATACGCACGGTTGGAAAGCGGCTGAAAGCATGGCCTGTCCTAGAGCTACTTCTGACGAATCTTGCTTCTCAATTCCTTTTTTGAGCCGTTGCCATGTGAAGCTGTTTTCACCACCTTAATCACCTGAGGGTATTTAGGCTCACCTACAGCCGTTTTCTTAGTAAACAAATGGTTCCAAAACTATGTACTCAAGGTCAGCACCTAGCATTTTAACAAGTTCCATTCGTCAATAAGAAGATCATAGTTGACCTGAATCGGAAGTAACTTGGTGATTTTCATAACATACTTGGAGCTTTCACTGCATGTAACGGATGGTGACGACCTAGAACATCCTGAATACGAAGAAGTTCAGGAAGAAAAAATAAATGCCTTTACAAAAGTGTCAGGCGTTGTTCTAGAATGTTATCATATGCATACGTATTATTAAATTCTCGTTGATAAATGTTATATATTTTTGTACCTTTCTGATAGGTTCTAGGTCTTCCAAAATGTACTTGAGTTCAAAAGTTCAGATCTACATTAGCGTTTTAGGCTATATAAGGTAATAATATGTATTCAAACATATCGAATGAACCTTTTGGAAGGTCAACAGTCATTATTTGATAGCTTTATGATGTTCTAGGTCATCCAAACTGTCCTTGAGTTCAAAACTTAAGATCTACAGTAGTAACTACAGTTTTTTGGACTATACAAAGTTACGCTACGTATTCAACCATATTCAGTAAATATTTTCGAATGTTAAAAAAACATCATGAGATAAACGGGGATAATCTAGGTCATCCAAACTGTCTTTGAATTCATATCATATGATCTACAGTTGTAACAGTAGGTCTTTAGAGTGTGCAAATATGTATTTAACAATAATGATTGAATAGCGTGGAAGGCCAGAAAACATAATGCGACAACCTGGGGATATTCTAGGTACACCAAACTATCCTTAAGTTCAAAACATAAAATCTACAGTTATAACAGTAGATTTTTTTAGCTATATATGGTGACCATCTGTATTCAAACATATTCAAAGAACCTTTAGGAAGGTCAACAGTCATTATTTTATAACTTTGAGATCCTTGATAATCCAAACCATCCTGGAGTTCAGAACTTGAAATCTACGATAGTAACAGTAGTTTTTGGACTACACGAAGTTGCGTCACGGATTCAAGTGTATTCAGTGAATATTTTCGAACTTAAAAATACACAATAAGATAATCTTGGGATGGTCTAGGCCATCCAAACTGTCTTGGCATTCATAACTTAAGATTTACAGTTATAACAGTAAATTTGAGGCAATACAAAGTAACAACAAATATTCAAACATATTCAATTAATATTCTTAAAAAACAAAACACATTATGAAGCAGTGTGACATGTTCCAGGTCATCCAAACTATCCTTAAGATCAGAACATAGGAACTACTACAGTTGTAACAAAAGCTTTCTGGGTTTTGCAAAGCTTCGACATGTATTGTAACATATTCATTGAATATTTTGGAAGAACAACAGACATTATGAGATAATCTTCGGATGTTCTAGGTTATCCAAACTTTCCTGGAATTCAAAATATAAAATCTACATCCAATTGAATTGTAGATTAAAATGAACACCTTTTTGGACTAACGTAATTTTTTTTAAAGGTCATCAAATGATGAGATATCTTGGGATATTCTAGGTCATCAAAACTGCGCTTGAGTTCAGAATTTAGGATCTATAGTCGTAAAGCTAGTTTTATAATCTATGAAAAGTTACTATATTCATTCAAACAAATTCAATGAAGCTACTGTAAGCTCACCAGTCACTATCAAATTATTTCGGGATGTTCAGGTTTATAAAAACTGACCTTAAGTTCAGAACTTAAGATATACGGTAGTAACCATAGCCTTTTGGTTTGGCCTACAGAGCTACGATAAATATTCAAACATGTTCAATTAATATTTTGAAACATCCACAGACATCATAGGATAACCTTGTTAGTTTCAGGTCATTCAAACTGTCCTTCAAATCTTAAGGTCTACAATCGTAACAATAACTTTATGGGCTATACAAAGTTAAGTAAAGATTATGTCAAAATGTAAATGTCCCTCCGGAATGTCCTGGAAGACCTTCCGGAGGGACAGCGTTTGCCAGGGCATCTAGATTTTTGGTGTATATTTCTCGACATTATATAGTGTCACCATATCGCATAATTTGGTTGCCTATCGTACAATAGGTCCAACTGGTTTTTTTTTAACTTTTACAATCAGCGGTACAAAAATAGTGACTTTAGTGACCATTTTCCGAAAAATAGTGACTTTAGTGACTTTTGGATGCAAATAGTGACTTTATAGTGACTAGTCTCAAAATAGTGACCAAGTCACTAAAAAGTGACCGATACCAGCTCTGCAGGCCCAATTTAAAAAAATCGCATTGTTACTCGTCACGAAAAGTGGTCAGGTTTTTGAGCATTAATATCTCTGTCATTTCTCAAAAGATTTTCAAAAATATTACACCAAACGATCTGAAGTATTTCTACGCATCAATTTTAATAGAGAAATGGTTGATTTCGGGCCACACACTATTGAAAAATTCATATATGTTAAGCCTTGTGTGAAAGGTATATTAACTCCTTCAGGCCTAAGGGATATGATCATAAAATCACACAGCCTGAATAAAAGTGCGAGCTGTCCTCAGCAAATTTGTTTTCCTTCAATTCTTAAGCACATGCCTCATTAATAGTATAAAGCGTTGTTTTAGAATATTGTACATATGGATACGTGCTATTAAATTCACGTTAATAAACGTTGAATATTTTTGTATCTCTCTGTGATGTTCTGGGTCATCCAAAATGTACTTGAGTTCAGAGCTTCAGATTTACAGTTGTAGCAGTAGCTTTTAGGGCTATATAAGGTTACGATATGTATTCAAACATATTGAATGAATGGTCTTCCCTTAGCTCAGTCGGTAAAGGCGCGGCTACAAAGCAACACCATGCTGGAGATGGCTGGGTTCGATTCCTGGTCTGGTCTATGAATTTTTCGTTAAGGAAAATTTCTCGACTGCCTGGGCATAGGGTATGATAGTACTTGGCACACAGTCATACCAATGCAGAAATGGTACCTGGCATCTAAAGCTCTTAATTAATAACTGTGGAAGTGCATTTAGAACACTAAGTTGAGATCACGCAATAAGCTAATTGCGAAAGCAATGAGCTTGAAACGCTAAGAAAGAAAAAGAAAGAATCATTTGGATGGTCAACAGTAGCTTTGTGATGTTCTAGGTCATCCAAACTGTCTTTGAGCTCAGAACTTAAGATCTACAGTAGTAACTATAGCTTTTTGGGCTATATAAAGTTACGGTACGTATTCAACCATATTCAGCGAATATTATCAAACATAAAAAAAAAAAAACATGTGATAAACGGGGACAATCTAGGCCATCCAAACTATCCTTGAGCTCAGAACATAAGATCTACAGTTGTAGCAGACGTTTTTTGAGCTATATATGGTGACCATGTGTATTCAAACATATTCAATGAATCTTTTGGGAGGTCAACAGTCATTATTTTATAACTTTGAGATCCTCTAGGTAATCCAAACCATTCTGGAGTTCAGAACAAAGAGCCTACAATTGTAACAAAAACTTTCTGGGCTATGCAAAGCTACGTTGTGTATTGAAACATATTCATTGAATATTTTGCAAGAGCGGCTGACATTATGAAATAATCTTCGGAGGTTCTAGGTTATTCAGACTTTCCTGGAATTCAAAACTTAAAATCTACAGCTTTTTGGACTGAGCAAAGTAAGTATATGTATTTGACCAAATGAAGTGAGTCTTTTGAAAGGTCAACCGATAAAAGGACCGAAAGTTGACGATATGCATTCAAACACATTCAGTGAAGCTTCTGTATGCTGTATGCTTCTGCATTTCATTTAAACTAAAGCTATTTGACATCTATGAATATATGTGTGTGTGTGTGTGTGTGTGAGAGAGAGAGAGAGAAAGAGAGAGAGAGAGAGAGATATATATATAGAGAGAGAGAGAGATAGAGAGATAGAGAGATAGAGAGAGAGAGAGAGAGAGAGAGAGAGAGAGAGAGAAATGCTATACAATGCTTTGCTACTCGCAAGATTGGCCAGCTTCGCAATGTATTTTGGCATGAGCAAGAGAATGAGCATATTGTTGTTGTTGTTGTTTCGTATTTACGCGACTATTAGCCTGAGGCTGGTTCGTCACGCCAGGGAGACGACCTGGACCCTACAGATCAAACCCATCAACACATGGGCCGACTTTACTTTCCTTCTGAAGGAAGACGTGCTCAGAGACTTTCGTCTCAGAAAATACTAACGGCGCCGCCAGGAATTGATACCAGACCGACTGGAGTGAGAGGCAACCACGCTTACCGCAACACCACCCGCGCTGTCCATGATTGATCGAAGTCAGCTGAAGTTGCATAGAGCACCAATAGAATGTTACTTGGGAGTAGAGAATCATTCTCAATGTTCAGCTCGTCGTGTCCTCTTTTCTAGGATCAATAACGGCGCCGGCCACGTCTTTGTAGGTTAATTAAAGAAGGGAAGGAATGTATGTTCCATTTTTGTTGCTATTCATGGCCACATAAACTACTGCAGCCCCACGTGTAGATAGTGAATGGAACTGTTTATCCGCATTTTTATATTATTTTCCAATCATAGGTATTTAAGGAGATGCTTAATATAGATACTTAAATATAAGTACCAATTTTAACCGACAATATGGATGCTATTAGAGCCACTCACAGAGCGTGATCGCGGTTTTTCATTGGGAAAACATGGTAAATTTTAAGTAACGCTTGAGAAACGATTTGGACTTATTTGAATCAACAGTAAAGATGCTGTTGAGGCCACTCACAAAGTGTGATGGTGGTTCTTATTGAGAAATCAATTTTACGTTTAATTCAACCCCGGATTTGATCAAATTTAAATCAACAGTAACAGGGTGGCTACACAATCTGAATTATAAAATTTCCGCATTTTTACCGCATTCTTCCCGATTTTCTCGACTGGGAAAATGAGTGAATACAAGTTGGATTAATATATATTTTTGTTTCTTTGAGGAAATAATCAATCTGGAATATTGCTGGCTTGTTTCAATTAGGAAAAAGGACGGATAGAGGCTGCCAATCAGGCTTCTTGCGTAACCTGCATTGGTAAATAGATCTCTTACTCTGCCCTTCTTCGAGAACAAAATTTATCTTGAATGTGTCTAGAAACATGCACATCGAAAAAAAATAGTAAAGCAGGTTTTCGAGTACGCAATACTCGTTGTGAAATTCAAATCATGTTTGACGCATATACAGGGTACAAAACGTTCGGTCCATGTATCTACAAGGACGAGCCCACCAAGTATACAATCGAGGTTGAATTAAAGGCTGTCCACGTTAAAATTCGAACGGCAAAATAATAGCAGCAAAAACATATTTACGCATAATTCAACAAAACCGATTGTTTATTTCACAATAATTGAGTTATATTTACATAAGAAACAGTTTATTAAGATTCTAATCCTTCTCTCTGTAAAATTCTCGAACTTTCTGTGGTACACCCGTTAGCAGGTTCCGTACAGTGTCCTCAGATACGCCAACCATGACGATTCTCCATCTTCTCTTGAAATCATCGATACCATTTGCTTACTTCTTAGTTTCGAAGAGTTTCCGCTTAGCTAGAGCCCAATATTTCTCTATTGAGCAAAGTTTTGCGCAGTTTGGTGGATTTGCTGTTTTTGGCACGTGATTTGACTTTAGTACCTTATACTATTTCAGGACGGATTTCGCATAGCGACAAGAGGGCAAATCAAGCCAAAACATAGCTGGAGGGTCGTGGCTTCTGATAAACGGTAGCAATAGCTTTTGCAGACATTCTTTCTCGATAGTGCCAGTAGAGACAAGACTTTTAGATTTTCGACCACAACTACATATGGCCTTCTTTGGAAGTTTGGACACCTTCTTTGTCCGGAAATGTTCGGCAACGGCGTTCCAGACCAGGAAGCTGGTTAACGACTTTCGTATGTTTCGTCGAACACTCAGATGCAAGTGAACGTTTGCAAAAAAAAATTGCAAGGAAATTTCGCTTGTCATCACGGTTGGACATTTTTTTTTTACTTTGTATGCCTTCAGTCCTTTCCTTTGTTTCACTTTTTGTACGTAAGATTTTGACTTCGCGACTTTGCGAGCCACATTTCGCACAGAAAGATTGGGATTTTTCTCAATAATGGCTACCACCTTCTTGTCCATTTGTCAGGAGCATACTTTTCGGTTTGTTCAACTGCCAACCTTCCGATCCACAGTCAAGCACTGGTCAAATGATTTGCAAACACAAAACACGGTATGTTTTGGTAGTTTTAGTTTCTTGGCAAGATCGCATATCGATAAATTCGGATTTCACATGGCACCTAATTTTGTATGCCTTATTTGTTAAGTATCTTAGAAGAAGTGACCAGTCAAAGTGCCCAAATTACGGTTCTCTTTTATACATTGCTAGGCAAAATAAAGTGCCACCACAAATAAAAGAAAACACACTCATAAGAAGTCACTGGTATGTTGGATAAAATGGTGGGGTTTTCAGCAGGATTCGTTTTGGTAAACGGTGTGACTGCCAACTGACGTCGGCAGTGAATAATATATTTAACTATGTTCCTACTTAATTCTCTGTACAGAGAAGCACATTAAACTTATTCAAGTTGGCATCTACTTGAACCAACAGTAAGGATGCTGTTTGGGCCACTCACAAGTGTGGGTGGTTTAGTTCAATGGAATACAAAAATACGGTAAAACATCGAGTTTGATAATCGATTTACTCCAACAGTAAGGATATTGGAGCCACTCACAAGTGTTGGTGGTTTATTTCAGCAGAATGCAAAAATACTTTAACGCATTGAAATTTAAACCAACAGTGAGGATGCTTTTGGGGCCACTCACACGAATGAATGGTTTATATCAATACATTATAAAATAATTTAAGACATCGAATCGGTCCTCAACGATTAAAACCAACAGTAGGGATGCTGTTAGGGCCACTGACAAGTGGTTTGGGTGGTTTATTTCAGCGGTATACAAAAAGATGTGAAAATATCGAGGACCGATAAAATCTGACATTAGGGATGCTGTTGGGGCCACGTATATGTGTGGGTGGTTTAAGGTAAAAAAAATCAATTTATATTAAAAAAAAAAGTCAGGAAAAAGTGCCCGTTTAATTTTGGCTTCAGAAAATATAAATTCTAGTAAAAAAAAGTTTTTTTTTTGTAATGAATGTGTCTTCTTTGGCATTGAGAACCAGCTACAGGCGTTCCACCGGTTTATTTAGGTACGGTCGATCTAGCTCTTTCCATGTTCGCTCCAGGACTTTAAAATAGTTAGTTGACCTCCAGATTTTTCAGAGGCTTCCTACTCCATCTCTCAAAAATACCCCAAGACTATCACATTTCCTCCTTCATGCCTCACTGTTCCTTAGATGCAGCACTCTTGACGCGGTCCTCACCCCATTTGCGACACACTCGAATCCGCCGCTTTCGGCTAAAAAGCTCTAATTTTGATTCGTCCATCCAGAGAACCGTTGTCCAGAATTATACCAGAACAGATAAGCCCCTAATAGGGCATGTTCCCTAACAAACAGAATCCGTTTGGCTATGTTTGCCTTGCGGATAAACGGGCACTTCCGGGCAACATTTCTGTTAAACCCCTGTGCTACGAGAAGGTGACGACCAGTTCGACCGAAAACTGATAGACGTTAATTACTCAGTCATTTCATGATCGAGATCAAGAGTGTTTGCACCAATCTATCAGGACATTCACTACGTGTCGAGTTCAATGAACTTAGGATTTTAAACATTTTACTGTTGAAAACTTAATAAGTGTGAAGATCCGTCAAAACAAGAATCAACGAATCACGTGCATCTGTACGATTGTTTCCCAACACGGACGACAGAGTCGTATACCGTCTTCGTTTTTGATTCAGTTCTAACCAGAATCAGGTATCGAGATTGTGTCGGCTTGTTGTGTGTTGAACGTCGGTGTATATGTGTTTATTTGTAACAAGTATCGGGTTGAGGTTTGCACTTTGCACTGGCAATATGTTCGGGTATTGCGGGTATCGAATGGCTGTGACAGATAATTGCTTCACGCTCAAAACAGTCTCTCTTTCATTTGTATTACTGTCCATTTTTTTCACAAGGAAAAGTTACTCAATTTTCGTAAATGAATATACAAAAAATGATAACAAGAAAGACTACAGCGTGTTGGTTTTGATTTGAATAAAACAAATGAGATAATGAATCCTAGAGGGTTTGAGATGTTTAGTGGAATACCTGTAACTAGAAATTAGAAGAAAAATTAGTATTTTCCATTTAATTCCAACTACCTTTGCTTATCTTGACACATACGCGTATTTCGTCTACAATGTGCAGTCGAGTTATTAGTTCGAGACACTGAAGAAGTCTGTTTCTAGTTAAATGAGATAATTCCAAAAAAATGATGAAATGGGCACTTTATTTTACCTATCAGTGTAAGTCGCCTTAAAGACAACCTGTAGCACATCGGAAATAATTCAATTTGCTGCTTGCAATGGCAGGCATCTAATTATCCTTATAATAGCGGTGCTTTATCACATCCTACGGTCTACGCAATCGTTGTCAATCATCCCAGAACGGTACTGGAACGAAGCTGCAGTTGAAACAAAGCTTTCGCAAACTATCAAATCAAATTATCACAGATGGAGAAATGGAAAACGAGGAATCAATCATAGTCTTTTTCATCATAGACTCTCAGCTATACCACAGTGAAAATTTTCATTCCTACGTGCAATATTTCAAAAGTTACAATGATTTGAAGGTGTCCGGATTAATGTGGATACAGACCTTAGGAGGGGAAAAATTTCAATGAGGTACAATTGAGAGTCTTTGATGACGAAGATTATGATTGGTGTTTAAATTCCATGTATAGTGTTCAAAATGGAGACGATTCAAGCAGCGGATTTTATAAGGACGTAAAGCGAATCCTGGCTTGTCAATACGGGAACTTGCAAAATACAGTGTATCTCACAATAGGTGTCCCCTTTTTTCAGAGTTGGTTTATTTTAGCAGGGTAATTTTAACAGCGGAATCGATAATACCCGTTTTGTTTGTATTATTTTGACAGCTTATCGCTGAAGATAAACTAGCGATTCCGTTTTTTTATATTCGTCAGCTACCATGGAAGCCATACGGGAGCATGTTTTAAAATTACATTTGCAAAAGCTTAAACCGCGTCAGATATTCAACAGCCTTAAGCAGCTCGGACTATGTAAGCGTTTTGTTTTTCGTACACACAAACTAAAAAAGCAATATTGTAATGCAATTTCGCATGATTTTGTTTCATTTCTCGTAATGGATCGTAACTTGGAGAAAAAATGCAACATTGGTAGTGGACAAAAAAGCAACACATCAATTTGCTTTCAAAAAATCAATGTGTGAGTGAGGTTATGCAGAGTATTAGTATTGAGTATAAGATCGGAGTTCCAAAAATCAATGGCTCAAAAAAAAAACGATGTCGATACGCAACCAAGATTCGAACCGAGCCAGCTTGCGTCGTGGCTCTAGATTGTAGCCATTCAGCCACGTTAATAAGATGAAATGAGTGGTGTAAAAGCCCAACAGTTGCTTCAATTGTCGAAGCACTCGCCGAATCAGCAATGTAGCAAAGCACACATACTTGCATGGCTTCGTTTATTTCATAAAGATGGGCAAACTTGAAGAGAAGGGGATCGGAGTGTGGTGACGAGGAAAATAAATATAGAACACTTGACAGCGGAATTATAACAGTAGCCAATAGCGTTGCGGCATTCTGTGGTATTGTCTCGCCCACATTGAAACGTGTTGATGATTGAACAAAGACCCAACGGTTGCTGCGATTGCCGAGACACTAAGCGCACAGCGATAAATTTGTTTCGGGGAATCTGTGTGCTGCCAACCGCTTGCACACACTTGCAAGACTTCGTTTATACCATAAAACGCTTTGTGGATCGTTATGGGCAAAATTGTCTTTACTGAATCATGCGAATTTCTCAAGATAGGATTGCAAAAACTGCAATTGCATTTTTTGCCATCTTTTCAACTTTTGGGTGTACCTTGGAATTAACGGTTCAAGGAAACTGGAAATGTTCATATGCTACACAAAGAAGGTGTCAGACGAACTGCCAGAACGAAGAAAAAATGTGAGGGAGCGAATAAGACGTAATCCTGTCGTATCTGCAAACAATTTCAAATGTCCCCTGCTTCAATGAACAGGCTCCTCAGACATGATCTGGAATGAAAGCCGTACAAGAAACAATGGGTTCACGGGTTGACGGAGCGTCAAAAGCAAGCCAGGGTCCAAAGAAGCAAAAATCTTTTGGTTCGGCACGGTGACTGCGAGATTTTGTTTTCGGGAGAAAAGCTCTTCCTCCTTCAGGACAGTCATAATCAACTAAATGATCGTGTGTATGGCAAAAGCCTTGCCAATATTCCAAGAGATAAAATAGCTGTAGAACGCTATCAGAATGTATCGAAAATCATGGCATGGAGCGCCGTTTCACAAAAATGAAAACTTCCTCTTCTTTTCATAGAACCTAACGTAAAAATCAACACTGAATATTACATCGAGCAGGTTTTGAAGAACCATCTGCTTCCTCATGCTCATGGCTCAACGCTGTATGGGAATACACCTTATTGTTTCCAACAGGACTCAGCTCCAGTTCACAAGGCAAAGAAGACACAAGCGTGGTGCGCGGAAAATTTGCCCGAATTCATCACAAGCGAAGAATGGCCTGCATCTTCACCGGATCTTAACAACCTTGACTACGTTGTTTGGGGTTATATGCTTGAACATATAGGCCCTACAAAACAGGTTACTTTAGATCGATTCGAGATACATTTGGTTGATAGTTGGGACCAAATTCCTCAGGAAATCTTGCGAGCCAGCTGAGATGGGTTTTCAAAGCGTTTGCGCAAAGTCATCAAGGAAAAGGGCGAGAGATTCGAATTGAATTAATACGGTTTATTGCTATAACATGTTTCGTTCAAATGAAAAATAAATGCTATGATTTGGTGGATTTGTTTTGCTGAAATCTCATTTTGTTTTAGTGACACCTATTGTGAGACACCCTGTATTTAAATTTACCTAAACCCACTATTCACGGTGTGTTCAAATCATTTTCGGTACGCTTGACGGTTAAGAGAGGAAATCGAGAAGTGAAAAACACTATGAACGTGCTGATCCTCTCTTGGACCGATAGGTGAAATGGACATTGAAGGAAAATCCGAATCTCTCTGTGGCTCGTAAAATAGGAATGCCACCTTGGGTTTGTCCCAAAATTAAAACAGCGTTTTGGGCTGAAGTCGTATAAGGTAAAACGAGTTCCAAATTGCAACGACACAAACAGAACTGGACAGCACAATCACGGGATCGATGATGAGTAGATGATTCTTGTAGAATTTTACGCGCTTACACAGCTGGTTTCGTTTTCTGCTTTTGCCAGCAATGCTACCGCTGAGCATTTCAGGACGAAGAAGGCTTTGGAATTTTCCTTAAAAAAACCTTGCTTGGTAACCAATTTGTACGTGTGAAAGAAAGAGTGAGGGTGATTCAAAAATGACGTCCACTCTTTAGGGGGAGAGGGGTATCAAATTTGTGACAATATAGTGACGGGGGGGAGGGTTATAAAAATGTGACATCCAACAATTTTGCATTTGGTAATCTAAATTTATCAGTGTTAGCACTGAAAACAAAGGCGTCAAAAAGTTTGAGTGTAAATGAAAATACAAATTTAACTTAGTTGTGTTAGTGCAAATAATTATTTACTGTTGGCATACATGTTCTTATCGTCAATGAGCACGAATCGCACGAGCTATGCTTCATTCTGAAACTTCGTCGAAGTTTGATTTTGTTGAAAATCCTATTGTGTTCATTTTTGGTTGCGTTGAATTTTGATTTGATTCAAACGCTGGTCGATGCATTTTGTCGTGCATACTCGCTGCGCAATTAACAAGCCAACCGTGGTGTGTGAATATTGGCGAGATATAAAAAACGAATCCTATTGTGAAGAACTTTTCAAATCGAAAATTAGCACCTTGAAAACGGAATTCTCGAAACCGAAAGAAACACTGAAGGTTTTTTTAAGCCAGCAGACCTTCTCTTGCGAATGGAGGGATTGTTAAAAAATGTTCCAAAAATACCACCGGATGAAGGAACTCCAGCCTTTCAGTTCTTCACAAGCTCCTCCGGATTCGGACAAAAAAGTTCCCTCTTATTTTGCATGTCCTAAATAGGATGCAATTTCCAAAGAATTGGAGCCTGCTGATTAGAGAGCGAAATGACATGCTTTCGGGTATACAGAAAAGACGCTGTCTGACCTGATCAACCGCAAGAATGCGCTAAATATGACCCTAGAGAAGAAGAAATCAAATCAGCAACGTCAAAAGACAAGCAGATTGAACCGAAAGAAGATTCTTGAGGAAGAATTTGAAGCAAACGCTCATCTTACCAAGCGTCTCAAGATGCGGCCTGATAAAGGACGACCTCCGATAGAGAGTAACCAAGCATATAGACTGTTCCAGAACGTATAAGCACACTGTCAAAATAACAAAAAAGTCATGTTTATTTTTAGTTTTAATAAGTTTATTTGTGTTTTATACGATATTTTACTCTCGTTGAATCAAAATATTTAATCATAGTCAAGACTCCTAACTTTTCATCGAACATGACCCATTAGCTTCTACACAGTGGTACTTCTCACCATTTTGACCATTGGCCAAAAATCTTTTTTAAATTTTTGGATGTCGTCCGCTGGTTTTATAAATTTTCGAAGCTTTGCTTTGGTTAAAGCCCAAAAAGTCTCGATTAGCCGAGCCTCCGGGCAGTTCGGCGGATTCATGTCTTTCGGCACGAAACATAAATTTTGACTTTTGTACCATTCTAAAGTGTCCTTTGCGTAATGACATGACGCCAAATCAGGCCAAAATCGCTTAACGTATTTCTGAGTGATCATCGTCTCTGTTGCGATGTACGGACTAGATGTTTTACCACACTCGCATATTGCCTGCCAAACCATAACCTTCTTACCGAATTTTTCGGTAAAAATGGCCTTCTCCGTTTCGGGGTTGTCTTTGTCTTCGCTTACAGTATAGAATTGTGTTCCGGGAAGCGTTTTGTAATCTTGTTTCACATACGTTTCATCGTCCATTATTATACACCCAGAATTTCTACACAATAACGAATAGTAGAGTTTGCGGGCCCGTGGTTTCACGGACGCGGCCTGTTTTGGGTTCCTTTTGGGTTTTTTCTGCTTTCGATATGTTTTTATCCCAAGTCTTTCTTTAGCTCGCTTTACGTTACTCGACGAGGTCTCTAGTTTTTTCGCAATATCCCGAACGGAAGTCGCTGGTTTTCGCTTGTAGGCATCCCTAGGACCGGATTTCCGACCACTCTTTGGCACATCTTCATATGTACACTGTTCTCTATATTTTCAAATCGCAGATCGTACCGCTCCGAGGCTTACACCTTCTTCCTTGGCCAATTTTTTCAAGGAGAGTCCGCTCACAGTGCACCATTTGTGCACGATACTTTTTCGTTGTTCCGGAGTAAGACCACGCATTTTAATAGGTAACTCAAAACTGAGAACTTTTTTGATGCTTTGTCATTCTGAAATGTGCAAACAAAAGGACGCAGCCAAAACCTGTTGAAATATTTTATTATATTCAAAATGACTGTTAAAATAAGGTGTGCATATACTTTCTTGAACAATGGTTAGTTGCTGAAGACGTTGGTCGATCTTGGTCAGCATGGAACATCAGCTGGGCAGAGAGGTGACGTTGAGAATTTGGAGTAACATGAACATCTTTTAAAGCAACAATAGCATTGTTAAAAATAAATACGTACGCGAACAAATTTTTCAGTTAGCATATTCTTTTTTGAAAGTAACAAAAATGAAATTTATGAAATTTTTTACAAATTTGCTAACTGTGATTTAAAAAACTAATTCGAGAACTGATCGTCTTACGAAATTCTTGTGGTGGAAAGTGCTTTAAATTATCTCAGCAAGCTGACAAATTATGCAATTGCAAATTTTTTACACAAAAGTTTCTAGGGCTTAGGAAAATCGAAAAATAACTATACCAAAATTGACCACAAAATTGAAATATTGATTTCTTGAAACCCATGTCAAGGTTGGAACATTTCTTGATCTCCAAATTGTATGGTTCTAAAAATCAAATTTTGCAATTAAAAACAATTATTTCTGTTGGAATATATATGATTCCATTTCTTTTTCACTTTCTGATCAAATTCTTTTTCGGACTTTTGAGTAATTTCAAGATTTTTCAAAACTTTTTTCTACGAGTGATGATGTTTTGCGCATCTTCTCTACAAGAAAAAATATGTATATTTTCATATACTTTTCCATATCTCGAGAATGGATAAACATCCGATATCAATATATCAAAATTTTCAATCGCAAAAAGTTGGTTTTAATTTTTTCGCCATACAAACCGTGTTTTTCTGGGTGTTCCGAACAATTTCCCTGAACCGTGAAATAATGTTGTGTAAAATATCTTTCCAGACATTTTTTTCTATTGATTAGAACATTTCAAGCACTTTTTACAACTCAATTTATGTTTTACAAAGTTTGCACTGCAAACTTAAATTATTCACCTGAGCTGAAATGCGATCAGTCAATTGTGTTTAAACCAGATTTTGCCCGATTATGGGGTAACTTTTGCTCAAAAATCTGTTACTTATGCACAAAAGTGAGGAAAAAAAACCGGTTTCTACATTAGACCCGGGGTTATCTCATAGATGTGTAAGTGCATTTTAGAGTGTGATTCATGAGTTATGAATTTTTTAAGTCAGTATTATTGGAAAAACTAAAAATGTTATAAACTCAACTAAAACTCCCCATTCCTTAAATTTTATCCATTGTAATCTAGTTAGTTCGATGGTTGTGAAGATTTTAATGTAAACCACTCATACTGATGTGATCTAGAGAGAAAGCTACGAATCAGCATATTTTAATAAAGCTTTGTTTTTGGATCTTCAAAAACTATCGCACCTTTAATATTTGTCAAGAGTAATAAAAATATACATTTCTAATAGGCATTTCTGAATCAGAATCAGGCCAGGGTTTTTTACTACTTTTCAACAAAGATTATTTCAATCTCAAAACTGACATTTAAAAAAACTACGTTTTTTGCAGAAGAAAACATGTCAT
Organism: Aedes japonicus; assembly: GCA_034211315.2. Taxonomy (NCBI): domain Eukaryota; kingdom Metazoa; phylum Arthropoda; class Insecta; order Diptera; family Culicidae; genus Aedes; species Aedes japonicus. The sequence goes on along the minus strand of JASCZW010005802.1, from coordinate 17,705 downwards.
ACGATAAGTTTTGTCCATCTGTTACGAATATCTTGATTTATTCCTGCCAGTTATTTCTATCAAAACGCACTTCACCTATCCGTGGACAGAAGAACTTTACACATTTAATTATGTAAATGATTCAATTTGAACTAAAATACACGTTATTATTGAAATCGACAAAACCAATATGCATATATTCTTTTTTTCAGAAGTGTGGATGTCACAGGGGGGGGGGGGGTAATCATATTTGTGACAAAGTGTGACAGAGGGGGGGGAGGGGGTTTAAAAACCTGAAATTTGATGGACGTCATTTTTGAATCACCCCTAAATATTTTGTTACTAAAGGCATAATCAACAAAAGAGATTCACCAGAAAGGGTGCTAACCCTTCATCAAAAAACCGCAAGTCCACCAAATTGTCCAGAGTTACGTCCAATTGAGAGATGTTGGGCTCTGATGAAGTGGAAACATTTTGGAGAGAAACAACGATATCAATCACTTCCAACCAAAACGACCACCACGGTATCTGAAAAGTCTTTACAAATCCTTATGGATGGAATTAAGCGCAAAGTTCAAAAACAAATTAGGCAAAAACCGGATAACTATGTTTTAACTACGTGATTTGTTAAATCACTTCCCATGAATCTGAAATGAACAACTACAATCGAGATATAATGCGAAATTTGTGTTTTACTCAAGCTTTGAGGTGTCTGGATTATTGTGGATACAGATCTTAGTGAACGTTCACAGTTCACAATTGGATGCCTGTACAATTTTATCTGACCCAGTTTTAAAGCTGGCATAGGTCACGAAGTGATATAAAAAAGAGCCTGAGGGAAGATGATGAGATTGCTTTTTTCTTCTCATTTCAGCGCTCATTTGTCAGCGACAAGACCGGATGCGTTTTCATTGTGGACATTAATATTCTCCATTTGATTTGGAGAGTGGATGCCTTTTCGAAAAAAAACTTGAATAGGGGCATCATATTCTGTGACATTTATTGACTTTTGTTTTGTTTTATTATAACATTTATTTTTCTAACTATTTTCGGACAAATTGAATGTATACCCGCCGCAAACCACTGCCCAGCCCAAAGCTGTGACTGTAATTTCACGATTTCATCACAAACAGTACCTTCTTTCCGTCGTTCTGTGAATTATCTCCCTCCTTTCCTCCGTCGGTTTGCATCGGTTCGGATGGCTCGGATGCATCTTCGACCATCTCACCTGTGTTGGTACCACCTTCGGGTTTGATACCACCGTTGATTTGGAAGCCAGTTGCTTCTGGCACCGTTAGCCTAGTATCGGTAAAACTTCTGCGAAGTTCGATAAGCTGTGCCGACGATTGGTCGATCAGCTGCACGGCCAGGACGAGGGCCACCAGGAGGCTCAGGACTTGGATGCTGCGATGTACGTACATGTTGACGTCGGGATGCAGAATGGTTCCCCTGGACGGTTGTGTATGGCTTTTTAATGATGCCAGAGGGCAATCAAATGATCATTATGAACTTTGAATGGGTGATCAAATGTCCATTTCTTCACATGGGCTGTTTGGTGACTCGTTCAAACCAATTTCACAAATGAGGTGTGAGATCATTTTTAGAGACACCAAAAGTGGATGACTACCTGACCCAGTTGTCACATCAAAACAAAACGACACATCGAGCTGTAATGACATTCCGACTTTGTATCAGTTGTCCCAGTTATACGGACAATGGACAAAGGGAAATTTACCTTTGGTGTCCTCATTAGAAATTTCAAATTAACCACGTCCCACGTCGATGTTGACGACTGCCGAAGATGTTGACAGTGACAATAGAGTAATTATTAAAAGCCTATACGAGTTCTTTGAAATGGAATGTGCGGTTTGCTTGCCAGTGTAGAACAAATCTTATCTAGTATTTTATCGACTATGACTCGACTACTAATTTTATCAACCTCGATTTGCATGTTGAACACCGAGAAAATCGGAACACATTAAAGATGGCACTCGAAAAAAATGCACCAGGCAAAATTAATCTTACCCTTCTTACCCGAGAAATAAGCATTTCAAGTTTGAGTTGCCTGGATAATTTCCATCTTGGGTTGAAATATGTGCTTCATTTGTATGAGAGCCACCTTTTCAAAAAGTGGAGGGGTCTCGAACCATCATAAAAAAAATCCTCCCACCAATAACCCCTAGATGTCAAATTTGGTTCCATTTGCTTGATTAGTTCTCGAGTTATGCAGAATTTTGTGTTTCATTCGTATGGATCCCTCACCCTAAGAGATGAACCAGCCACCGGCTGAAAGTCTCTCAAATAAAGACAAACAAACAACAAACGTATGGATACCCCCCCCCCCCCCTTACAGAGTGGGAAGGAATTTCAAACCACCATAAGAACTTTCTCGGGTCCCTAAAACCCCTGCATTCAAATTTTCATAGCAGTAGGGATAAATCTCATGTTTAGTTGAAATTTATGTTTCATTTGTATTGGAGCCTTCCCTTACGAAGAGGGGAGGGGTAACAAACCACCATAAAAAAAACTTCTTGCTATCAAAAAAATCCACACAAAAAATTTGTTTTCATTTGCTTGAATAATTCTTGAGTTATGCAGAAATTTCTGTCTCATTTGTATAAGAGCCATCCCTTCCAGATAAGGGAGGGGTCTCAAACAACCACAGTAAAAAATCTTGCCTATTAAACCTCCACATGCGAAATTTGGTTCCATTTGCATGATTAGTTCTCGAGTTATGTACAAATTTGTATTTCATTTGTATGGGAGCTCCTCCCTTTTAGACGGAGGAGGAGACCCCCCCCCCCGTCATAAGAACCCCAAGAACCCCTACACACAAATTGTCATTAGAGTAGGGATAATACTCATGTTTGGTTTAAATTTGTGTTTTATTTGTATGAGAGCCCCTCCTTCAAGCAGAAGGATGGGTCTCAAACTTCCGTAGAAACATTTATCGCCTTCAAAAACTTCCACATGCCAAATTTGGTTCCGTTTACTTTATTAGATCTCGAGTTTTGCAGAAATTTCAGTTTCATTTGTATGAGAGGTCCCCCTTCTAGAAAGGGTTTCGTACTACCATAGAAACATGTTTTGCCTCCAGAAAATCCCACATGCTAAATTTGGTTCCATTTGCTTTATTTGTTCTTGAGTTATGCAGTAACATGTGTTTCATTTGTATGAGAACCTCCCCTTCCAGCGAGGGGAGGGGTCTCAAACCACCATAGAAATATTTTTTGCTTCCAAAACTTCCCACATGCTAAATTTGGGAAGAGAAGGGAGGGGTCTTTAACTATATTAAGAACCTTTTCCGGCTCCAAAAACCCCTCCATACAAAATTTCACCCTTCCTGATCGGTTCAATAGTTTTCGAGTCTATAAGGTTTAGATAGACATACAGACATACAGACATACAGACATACAGACAGACAGACATACAGACAGACAGACAGACAGACAGACAGACAGACAGACATACAGACATACAGACATACAGACAGACAGACAGACAGACAGACAGACAGACAGACAGACAGACAGACAGACAGACAGACAGACAGACAGACAGACAGACAGACAGACAGACAGACAGACAGACAGACAGACAGACAGACAGACAGACAGAAAGACAGAAAGACAGACAGACAGACAGACAGACAGACAGACAGACAGACAGACAGACAGACAGACAGGCAGACAGACCGTATTTTTAGACAAATTTGTCGACCTTCTGAGAACATTTGCAATATGCAGACAGGACTTGCCGTCGAAGATCACCAGGACGGGCATCTGCTTGGCGTCCGTTTTAATGTTCGTCTCGTCGCCCATTAAAATTCATTTCGGCCACCCAAACTGCCCCGGTACAGCTTTCTGACGCGCGATTTGGCCACTGTTTTCTGTTTATCGGTTCTGTTAGGCGCCCTCTATACCTTGGAGACATGAAGTCCGGCTCACTTCATTGTCTGCTAGCCGAATCGGACGGAAGAATTTACCTTTCCCTGGCCACTTGACGAATCGAATGGTTCTGATTGCACTTGAAGTAATCCTTCACCTTCCTTGCGTTCACAGTGTCGGTCGCCTTTTCTTTGACAATCAATAGAGAGTCAATGTTAAACATGACGCATTACTTTTAATCGCACCTTTAAACACTCTGAACTCGGAACTGAAGAAGACAGTGATCAAAATCTTCTACAAAAAACGGAAAAATCTACGTCAAGGCAGACTTTAAACAGCTGTCTGGTCTGAGAAAAAACATATGTAGTTGTCGAAGTTCTGATTTTGGCAGCTTGTTCTTTTTTGTAGCTGTGGCTTAAAAAGCGACATTTTCATTGTAACCGGAACCGTGAATCCAGAGATTAGCCTGAGAGAGTGTCTGGAAAACCATTGGCTGTCCTACCTGCAGCAACATGACTGTTCCGTGCAATTTTTAACACTCCAAAGTTTCACCCCAATCGAGAAATATTGGGCCATCGACAAGCTGACCCTGAAGAAGTCCCTTAAACTGTAGGAAGCAATATGCAATATCATGCATATTGGCATTCTGCGGCAAACAAAATGGACGAAATGGCAGTACCGAACCTGATGACAGTAATTACAAAATATTATGAAATAATAATGATTGCAAGACAACACCATTCTATTTCACCATGAAACACGCTACAAAAACAGGACTACCTAAACTAACGAACCAGCCATTGCACAGTGGGAAAAAAAGTGCCCGAAACGCGAAAGAATTCTATATCTCAGCTCGGAGTGGAACGATTTCGGTAAATGTTTCTTTAACTTGAAGAAAAAATTCCAAGGAATCGAATGGACGTGGTCTCATTGGCCGCACGGAACTACTTGGGGAGCAAATGAGCTCATTTTATCCTGGTTCCCCTTATATTTTCTTGTTGTTTAGAAATTTCTTTGCTCGGTGTGACTCAAGATCCACAAAATGATGCTAGTCTTATGTAAAATTTCTGGGAAAATCGATTGCAGTTAGTTTCGTTCACCACACGGCTCTTTGAATGAAGATATGGCTGATTTTACCCTGATTCCCCTGATAATTTTATGTTTTTTCACAATTTGCTTTGCTCGGTGTAACTCAAGATCAACAAATTAATGCTAGTTCTTTGTAAAATTTTCTGGGGAGTCGCTGGAAATTGGTTTCATTTACCGCACGGCTCTGTGAACGTAGATATGGCGGATTTTACCCTGATTCCCTTAATAGTTTTGTGTTTATCATAAATTTCTTTGGTCGGAGTGACTCAAGATCAACAAATTAAGGCTAGTCCTTTGTAAAATATGCTACAAAATCGATTAAAATTGGTTTCGTTCACCGGACAGTTATGAGAACGAAAATATGGTCGATGTTACCCCGATTCCCCTAATGTGTTTGTGTTATTCAGAAATTGCTGTGTTCGGTGTGCCTCGAGAACAACAAAATAAGGCTAGTCCTATCTAAAATGTCCAGGAAAATTGATTGGAGTTGGTTTCATTAACCGCACGGCTCTGCGAATGAAGATATGGCTGATTTCACCCTGACTCCCCTAATATTGTTGTGTTTTTCTGAAATTTCTTTGCTCAATGTGATTAAAGAACAACAAAATATAGCTAGTCTCATGTGAAATTTTCTGGAGAATCGATTAAAGTTAGTTTTGCTCACCACACGGCTTTGTGATTGAAGATATGGATGATTTTACCCTGATTCCCCTAATATTTTAATATTTTTCACGATTTTCTTTGCTCGGTGTAACTCAAGATCAATAAAATAATGCTAATTCTATGTAAAATTTTCTGATGAATCGATTGAAATTAGTTATATTTACCGCCCGGCTCTGTTAACGTAGATATGGCTGATTTTACCCTGATTCCCCTAATAGTTTTGTGTTTATCATAAATTTGTTTGATCTGAGTTGCTCAAGATCAACAAATTAAAGCCAGTCCTTTGTAAAATTTGCTGAAAAGTCGATTGAAATTGGTTTTGTTCACCGCACAGCTCTGTGAACGAAGATGTGGTCGATTTTACGCCGGTTCCCCTAATATTTTTGTGTTATTCAGAGATTGCTTGGTTCGGTGTGACTCCAGAACTGCAAAATAGGACTAGTTCTATGTAAAATTGTCCTGATAAATTGATTAGAGCTGGTTTCACTAACCGCACGGCTCTGTGAATTAAGATATGGCTGATTTTACCCTAATTTCTCTAGTATTTTTGTGTGATTCTGAAATTTACTTGTTCGGTGTGTTGCGGGGTGTGTGCAACAAAATAAGACTAGTCCTATGTAATTTTTTTCCAGAATCGAATGTAGTTGGTTTCATTCACCGCACTACTATGTTAATGGAGGTATGGCTAAATTTTCTCTAAATACCCTAATATTTTTGAGTTATTCAGAAATATCTCTGCTCGGTGTTACTCAATATCAATAAAATTGAGTTACCTTTTCTTAAATTTCATCAATTTTCTTATATGGAAAATCGGACTTACCTGGAACGACAAATCCAGCCAATCAGCTTTTCGTTCAAAAAATCGATTGTATGGAAAACATTTCTTCAATGAAATTTGAATGTACGCATCCATACATCCACACTTCTACACAGAAACAAAAGCGTTCACGAAAATGAAAACGGACCGTGAACTAGTTCACGTTTTCAGGATTTTTTACCTAAAAACGTGATTTAGTTCATGATTACGTGATTCAGTTCACGGTGTATTTTTGCTTGTTCTCGAATTCATGACTGCAGTTCACGGATCCGGGCACGGATTTTTTTCCGTGTATGCAATATATTTTCTTTCAATTGCACATTTTGCTGAACAAAATCAAAAACATTTTGTTTAATACAGTTTTTCAAATAAATATCCACAACTTCACGATTTGAAAACATTTTGAACAAACTATCCAAAAAATATGAAACATTTGCAGAACAAACTCTTTTGTGCCGAATGAACAGAACGAAAGATTTAAATTTTAATGGTGGTAATCTCCAATCGTGTCAGTGTGGTGCCGTGTCGTCATACGAAAACACGTTTTAAGAGTTAACTCAGCTTTTGGCTCATTTTTTTCTCAGTCTGGTTTCCTGCTCACTCATTTTTACGCGTATTTTTCTTTAGTTATGAAAATATTACAAACTGAGGAGAACAAGTAAACACGAATAAGTAGAAAGTGATAAAATCATGAGTAAGTTTATTTCTAGAACGTGTTTTTATATGACGACACGGTACCTCTTAAACTTCAAAAATTTCGTTCAGTTCATTTGGTGCATTCATTCATTGCCAATCCAAGGAAGAACTAACCTTACTTTTGCGGTAAGAGTTAAAGAGATAACAAGGAACGGTACTATCGGTAACTGTCAAAATGTGAGTAAAAGAGACGGAGACAATCAGGATGAATGCAAAGAAGTTCATTGAATTCATTCGTGCCGTTAGCTGTTAGCACCTGAACAGTATAAAGAAGGCAGGAGACAGCATTTTAACAAATTCATTAGATGACGTTTGAGCGGTACCATGTTTACAAATAATGATTTTTTTTTTTATTTTAAAAATATTTGGGGGAATCAGAGTAAAATGTGCCATATCTTCGTTCTAAGAGCCGTGCGGTAAAGGAAACCAACACCAATCGATTGTCCAAAAAATTTTACATAGGACTAGCATAGTTTTGTTGATCTTGAGTCACACAGAGCAAAGCAATTTCTGAATAACATAACAATATTAGGGAATCTGGGTAAAATTAGCCATATTTTCTACCTCACAGAGCTGTGTGGTAAACGCAATCACCTTCAATCGATTTTCTAAAATGTTTTACATAGGACTAACCTTAATTTGTTGATATTGAGTTACACCGACCAAAGAAATTTCTAAATTAAAAAGAAATAATTTGGGAACCAGGGTAATATGTGTCATATCTTCATTCACAGAGTGGTGAAACTAGCTCCAATCAAGTCTCCAGGATATTCACATGGGACTAACCTTATTTTGTTGCTTTAGAAAAACACCGAACCAAAAATTTCTGAAAAACAAAGAAAATGTCAGGGGAATCAGGGTAAAATCAGCCATATATTCATTCACATAGCCGTGCGGTAGATAAAACTAATTCTAATCGATTGGCCAGAAAATTTTATACAGGACTAGTCATATTTTGCTGCTGTAAAAACACATCGAACAAATAAATTTCAGAATCACACAAAAATACTAGGGAAATTAGGGTAAAATCAGCCATATCTTAATTCACAGAGCTGTGCGGTTAGTGAAACCAACTCTAATCAATTTGTCAGGCAATTTTACATAGGACTAGCTTTATTTTGAAGATCTGGAGTCACACCGAACCAAGCAATCTCTGAATAACACAAACATATTAGGGAATCGGGGTAAAATCGACCATATCTTCGTTCACAGAGCTGTGCGGTAAACAAAACCAATTTCAATCGACTTTTCAGCAAATTTTACAAAGGATTAGCCTTAATTTGTTGATCTTGAGTCACTCCGACCAAAGAAATTTATGATGAACCCAAAACTATTAGGAGAATCAGGGTAAAATCAGCCATATCTACGTTCACAGAGCCGTGCGGTAAATGAAACCAATTTCCAGCGACTCCCCAGAAAATTTTACAAAGAACTAGCATTAATTTGTTGATCTTGAGTTACACCGAGCAAAGCAAATTGTGAAAAAACATGAAATTATCAGGGGAATCAGGGTAAAATCAGCCATATCTTCAATCACAGAGCCGTGCGGTGAACGAAACTAATTTCAATTGATTCTCCTAAAAATTTTACATAGTACTAGCATCATTTTGTTGATCTTGAGTCACACCGAGAAAAGAAATTTCTAAACAACAAGAAAATATAAGGGGAACCAGGGTAAAATGAGCTCATTTGCTCCCCAAGTAGTTCCGTGCGGTCAATGAGACCACGTCCATTCGATTCCTTGGAATTTTTTCTTCAAGTAAAGGCAACATTTACCGAAATCGTTCCACTCCGAGCTGAGATATAGAATTCTTTCGCGTTTCGGGCACTTTTTTTCCACTGTGCATTGGTTTCAGACATCAAAAACGTCAAAAAAAAAAGCGTCGCATATTCCGACAGGCCACTCGGATAAAAATAACCATACAATTACAATAAAATAATATAAAATAACATTGAAATCTATTTCCGACCACGAATCTTGTTGTTCATGAATCAGATAAAGGAAAAATGCATATTGTCATTACAGTAGATCTACAATTCACTCAATTTGCTTGGATTTTCAACAATTGTGAAACAATACAATTATTAGTAATTGATTAAAATTTGTTCGGAAAATAATGATTTTTCTATAGTTAAGATACATAACAACCCTTCTTTTCTATTGTCGATGTCTCAGTTTACATTAGATTCTATTGTGGTAACAATAACTCCTATTGTCATCTTACCGTTGTGAACAATAATATTAGTTGTACATACTATAGACTCTATTGCATGGTTACAATACATTCAATTGAAAATCTATGGAATCATTTTGACAGGCTTGCTGTCACTTTGCATAAACGTCACTTTGTGAACATCATGCCAGTTTGTAAAAAAAAAACTATTAGATTTTTTGGGTTCGAGAAAAACTAGTTGAGATGCAAAAAAAAAAAGTATTGTGCTAGTAAGAACGCCCGTCATCGATAAAGATATAAAAAGCCATATGTTTTTTTTTAAATTAAAACCCCCTTTTATATATAATTGAACTTTTTTTTTTTTTTAATAAAGTAGAAACCTCTACGCCAGGCCTTTGATGATATGCGTAGATCCTTTCGAGTCATTTTGCCATCTTTTATATATAATTGAACTTCAAAAAATAAAAATGTTTAATTTTTCCAATAAAAAAAGAAACATTGCACGAATTTTTTTTTTTGACCAAATTTTGATCGTAGCACCCTTCAAAGATTGTACCTAAGGACACGAAGAATATTCATGGTTTACGTATGTAAAACACGTGTTTCGAACCGTTACGTTGTCAGCGACAGAGCTAAACATAAAGTACATCCAAGAAGTCGTTGTCAAATGAAATGAGCTTGAACATATTTTGGGAACGGTCTCACCAATTTTCGCTTAGACAATGCTGCTGAAGTGGTGAGCGTGGTTGCCTGTCACCCCAGCGTTGATTCCAGTCAGTGTAGAGAAGAAATAGTGCATGAGCAGCAAAGTGAAGTCGCATTCGTGAAATCAAAAGTCGTAGTTTTGTAGTTTTCGCGTAAAACCAGAACATGAAAAACAAATATTATGTTTTGAAGATTTTTAACAGATCTCGAGGATCTGAAGAAGGGTTTTCAGATGAAGGAAAATCGAGAAAAATCGACTGAAAATGTTCTTCTAGAATATAAGAAGTTTATAATTGGAGATTGTCAAGTTCGTTGAAAACAAAAGGAAAAATTCAGTCTGATACCTATGAGCAAATTAGAAACGTTGTCGAATATTTGGCCTTGTTTGCATATCTAGCTTCATCAAAACCTGTTTATCATTATTTATAATTAATATAATAATTCATTATACAATATTCTAACGAAAAACGATGAACGAAATCTAAATTTCTATGTGCTAAATGAGTCAACGCTGTGAAAAGGAATGCTCAACTCTAATTCAGTTCCTAGATTTCTATTCGATTCAGTTGATGTTCTCGGTCGTCTTTGATGTGACTCGTCTTCAACGCGTTCTCGAACTTCTTTGAAAAACTTGTGCCAATTGACATTGACTTCACACCAAAAGCTTTCTGCAACATTCTGACCGTTTGGGCGGTCAATATGTCATGTCCCGCACACAATTTAATGCTACTTCTTTGTTGAATAATTTCAGGCATTATAAAAACCGAACTAACAACTTTTCTTTGTTCGCAAATACAATCGAAACTACTACACCAATGAAGCAGTGAACGTATCAACGTAAAATTTTACGCAGATGTCAATAACAGTGCTGCCATATTATAAATAAAAACATTTTTCCGAATTGATAAACCAGGGAAGTTTAAACTGAAAAGTCTCACTCATATTTGTACACAGTAGTAGATTCGGAACTTTACTGCATTACTATACATATCGCAGTTGAAGAAGTTCAGATGAACGAATGGGTTGTGCAGTGCACCAGGTGCACCTGTGAACGACACGCCATTGACTTATTTTGAGATATTCCTCATGCTAGCACCGGTGGTGTAGTGGTAAGCGTGACTGCTACCTGGTACCTCAGTAGCCCCAGCCGAGGAAATTTGGATTTATCTGAGACGAAACAATATCTGGTCACGTCTGCTTTTACAAACGGAAGTGCAGCCATTGGTTCCAGCCCATTTGTTGGTCAGTGCGAAACCTAGGGTAGAGGTCCCTTCCCCCGATGGCAAATCAGCCTAAAGTCTAAATCCATATGACTATAGAAAATAAAGAAGCACATGGAGAAGCTTTCCATGATGAAATTCAAGATAATTCTTAAAGTATTTTCATAAGAGTAATGCAAATTTTCCATGAGCAATTCAGAGGAATTTCTGAAATGCATTATAGGATTTTTTCGGAAGGGAGCCCGTAGAATTATGTTAAATGGCCATTTTATGTTCATAGTAAGCCAAATGATTATTATTAGAGTTTCAATATCGAAATGCTGCACGTTTCGTGACTCACATCCGAATGTTCAAGGCAGAGATTTATCGTTGTCATTCGAACTTTCCTGCCCATTTAGTTCCCATTTCTGCACACTAGTTGCCGGATGATATCGCTCGAAATAATGCGATTACTAATGCAATTACAGACCGTACCGGCATCTACCTGGCACCTGTATCAAATGAAGAAAATGCAAGCTCATTTATGTCGCCTTGACGATTTGATACAGCTGGAGAATTAGATTTAGCTCCTCATCGGTCGGTAGTTGGCGTCCTTTCAAAAGTGATGCTATGCTGCTGTAACACCAAGGCTGTTCGCATTTGCATCTGTCATCATTCCTTTCGTCTAACTGGTATCTCATATCTCGAGTCATAAATCCACTCGTGCAGGCCGCCGTGCGGATAAAGGAAGGTGTTGATGTGTGCGCTCGTGTTCACATGTTGCACCGACTGGCGGAATGTTTTGCAATTGATTTCAATTTATCCACTCAACTTAGAAGCGCCCGGTCGGTGATTGCGAATTGAATTGGTTCCAGCTGGTAGGAGTTTTTCAAGGCTGCTCAATCATCTGCTAGTGGGAACCAGTCATGATGGAATGCATTGCATTGTGCTGGTCTTTGATCTGAGGAGGTTAATCATATTTTGCTCGTGTGAGATCTGGATCTGAGTTGGGCATTGATTTTAAATTTGTCGAAAAAGGTTCGACATTCGAGTGTGGCAAATTTTGTGTTGGAACCCATTGTTAATTTCAGGGGAAAATTCTCCCTAATGATGATGATGATGATGAAATACTAACATCTATTGGAAAGGTAACTTTCCGTAGCAATGGAATAGTCTGAGAAACTATTTGATCAGGAGTCTACATATTGTTGCTTGTGGGCCCGTAAGCAGAGACACTTACGCAAAATTCGCGAACATAGGGAAGAGAATCTCCTTCCTAAAGTAAGTTCACACCCACAGCACTAGAATTGAGCCCTCAATTGACAGAATAAACCCAATAGATGGTGTTAACAACAGGGAGGAGGCAGTTCCATGCATCCTATCTAAATCGTTTCACTTGGGTGCCCTGATGGTCCCTCTCTTTCTTCAGAGGAATGTTCTCCCTAATAGGATGTTAATAGGAGCGTACCAAACTTGACCGTTTTGTTTTGGGAAACGCCATTTAGAGTCAAGCGTTGCCAGATATATTTCGCGGTACTTTTTACCGACTTAAATTCCTAAAATTCATGAACAAAATACCGATTTCATAAATTAAATACCAATTAATCTAGAAATGCCATCAAGATAGGATTCATGACATACATAATGGGAACTTCAGAAATCATTGAAAACCAAATAAGTCCAAGACCCAACGGACCGGATCGAGATAATTTGGGTCTACGTGATCTGGAGTTTATGAAACTCATTTATGTGTGTTTTACTAACATAAGATTTTTCTCAGTTTAACATGTTTTTTTCTTTCTCAAAAATGGTCAAATCCTAAGAAAACCAAAAGTTATATAGTAATTAGCTTTTGCCAATTTAGAATTTAAAATAAATGCCACCCATATTCCCATCCGTTAAATTTGTATTCCTATAAACCTTGAGACGGCCGCGAGTGATCGATTCTATCCTCCTAACTTTAGTTTTAAGATAACTGATGTATATAAATAGGAAAACTTGGCTCTGGTTGGCTTCGATTAAGTCTAAAAAGTTCAAGGATTCACGTAGTTGTTCTTCGTAGTAGGTTTTCAATACAGGTCTTTAAATAATTCCAATTCTTTGGTAAAATATTCCTAATATGCAGCATTAGTGATGATTCTTTAATAACTGGAAAAGGGATGACTGATTTACAAATGTTTGATATTTCGCAAAAGTTTTGCAAAAATACGAAAGTTAACAAAAATCAGATAATTTTGAACATTTCGTTGTAACATTAACAAAGGAAAGCTATAGACAAACGTGGAAAAAAATCTGTATTCAAAACGTAAGGGGAGTTTTTCCCTTAAGGTCAAGTCAATTATTTTCTGGACGTCCCAAATTTTCTTGGACGACTCAAATTTTTCAGTCTTCGCAAAACTTTTTAGGTCATCGAAAAAATGGTTAAGCTTTGCGAAAGGTTCATAAGCTGACGAATTTCATGCCGACTCGTCTACGTGATTGGCAGCACCCTCTCAGAATCCAATGAAACTTTGTGGGTGGGTAGACTATGTCTTTTCATGCAACTTTGCATAGTTTTTGCAAAATTTATCCAGACTACCATTTGAAAAGGACTTAAATTTTTTGATCGATTTTTTTCAAATCATCATAACTTAAAAAGGAAAAGACTTACAGAAAAGTGATGCATAAGTGACTTTTAGAAAACTGTCTTAACTTTTATGATAAAAATTGTAAAAATTGTAAAATCGATTCTTACACACTACAAAAAAATATTTTAAAATTTAAAGTCAATTTGCGAAAAATAACTATCTTAGAATTGGACAAAGTTTTTTCTTAATATAGTTAATATAATTGTATAAAGGTTCGCCATACATCGTCACTTTTAAGGACAAAAAGTTTTTCTAACAAACAAATTTTCGTGTCTAATTTTTACCGTGTATCGCGCCAACTTGTCTTATCATTTGGTCCTAAAACCACATAGAAGTCAATTAAAGTTAATTATAATGACAATTTGGATTTTTGTAAGGGTTTTTCAATGTTTGAAAAATCAAGGCTGCTATTTGGAAAGGGCTTATTTTTAAATCATTATTTTTTTTAGCTCTAGTGATAATACAATTAAATTACGTGGTTGATCCTGTTTATGATTAGATAGATGGACAGATTTTGAAAACACAACCTAAACTCCTCGAGAAATATATAACTGGGCAGTTGAACATTATGCAAAAATGTCAGAAGAACTTGAGAAGTTCTATACAGGGTGATACGGTCAAAATTTGGTCAAGGGAAAACGCGTGTAAATCGGTGAAATCGTTTTTTTTTTAAATTAAAATTAAATTTCTTTTTCAAGTTCAATTAGTATAAAATTCAGGAAAAATATTCAGTTAGGCTTCCGTTTTTCCAAATCCGAATTGCCGGGCCTTACGATTGACCCCTGCCATCAGATTTTGTACAGCCACCTTGTCCACCTTCTTCGCCGCAGAAAGCCAGTTTGCCTTGAACTGCTGCTCGTCCTTAGCAGTTATTTTGGTCTTCTTTAGGTTCCGCTTGACAATAGCCCAGTATTTCTCAATTGGGCGGAGCTCTGGCGTGTTGGGTGGGTTCTTGTCCTTGGGAACCACCTGCACGTTGTTGGCGGCGTACCACTCCATGGCCTTTTTACCGTAATGGCAAGATGCCAAATCCGGCCAAAACAGTACGGAACAACCGTGTTTCTTCAGGAAAGGCAGCAGACGTTTATTCAAACACTCTTTCACGTAAATTTCTTGGTTGACAGTCCCGGAAGCTATGAAAATGCTGCTTTTCAAGCCACAGGTACAGATGGCTTGCCAAACCAGATATTTCTTTGCGAACTTTGACAGTTTCGTGTGCTTGAAAATATCTGCTACCTTTCCCTTCCTTTGCCGTATAAAACTCCTGTCCCGGAAGCTGCTTGTAGTCGGCTTTGACGTAGGTTTCGTCGTCCATTACCACGCAGTCAAACTTTGTCAGCATCGTCGTGTACAGCCTCCGGGATCGCGCTTTGGCCGTCGTATTTTGTTTATCATCGCGATTTGGAGTCACTACCTTCTTGTAAGTCGATAGTCCGGCTCGTTTTTGGCTCGATGCACGGTTGTAGACGATACACCCAGCTTATTTGCGGCATCTCGGAGAGATAGGTTAGGGTTTCGCTTGAAACTACCGGCAACTCTCTTTGTCGTCTCAGCGGCTTCCGGTTTTCGATTTCCCGATCCAGACTTCCTGGCTGTCGACAAACGTTCCCCAAACACTTTAATTACATTTGTAACGGTTGATTTGGCAACTTTTAGCGATTTTGCCAACTTTGCGTGCGAGTAGCTTCAGATTTTCGCGATGCGCGAGCAAAATTTTTGATACGCTGCTCTTCTTGCTTGGACGGCATTTTGACAACTGAAGAGTGAATTCCAAAATCAAAATAGGAGCAACATTCTACACACACACCTTCAAAATGAGGGGTGTTCAGGTTTTTAAATGCAAAATTGAAAGAAATACGTCAAGTTGATATTGACCAAATTTTGACCGTATCGCCCTTTAGCCACGTAAAGACAGTACCTGTAACACAGGTTCATTACTTTGTACCTGTTTCAGAACATCAAATTTCAGCTAAAAGGTTTTCTGATTCAAAGTATTATCCAAAGAAATTCACTTTGTATGTGAAAGATTTATAAATTAAATATATGAAGCTATGTTAATTACTAATACGTGAAGATGTACATATAAAAATTAAATTAAATAAAACCTTTACCAAGCAAAAACCTAAGAGTTTTCTTTTACATAAACAGTATTTTGAATAATCTATAACGTCATATTTGAATCGTTTTTAGATGGATATGCATCAAGTCTTATCAAATTAGAATTTTCTAATTTGATAAGACTTTTTGCATGGCCATTTAAAGACAACTCAAATTTGACGTCCGTTATTTTTTAAGATTTATCAACACATCTTCACAATTCAAATCTTGACATAACTTACAACCCCCATCCCCAAAGATATACGAAGCCATATTTGAATCGCCCCTAAAAATAGGAATATCCGAACAAGCAGTAATGAATGACTTGTACTTAAAAGTTCACTTTTGGTTCTGTTTTACTGATGTGAAGGGAAATGTAATGTTTTTGACCATTTTTAAATGTTAGTCTAGATGATTATTGTTTTTTTACGAAATGTTCAATACATTCAATTCATAATGACTGCTAAATTTTACTGTATTCTATAGGGGTGTTAAACACCTTAACTAGATGAATTTGCGTGATACACGGTAAAAATACATGAAAAAGTTGTTGTGAGAAAAGCTTTTTTTCTTAAGAAGTGCCCATCTTGCAATGTATGGCGAACTTTTATTCAATTATATTGCCTTTATAAAAAAATTCGTCCAATTCTAAGATATTTACTTCTTGCAAATTGACATTAAATTTGAAAATATTTTTTTTAGTGTGTAAGAATCGATTCAACAATTTTTACATTTTTTTTCATTGAAGCTAAGACAATTTTCTAAGAAAAGAAACCATAAATAGACGAGTTTGCGTGATACACGGTATGAATAAGACATGAAATAGTTGTTGGGAGAAAAAAAAATTCCTTTAAAGTGCCCATCTTGCAATGTATGGCAAACTTTTAGACAATTGTATTGCCTTTATTAAGAAGAAATTTCGTTCAATTCAAGGATAGCCATTTTTTGCAAATTGACTTTTAATTTTAACATATATTTTTTTAGTGTGTATGAATCGATTTTACAATTTTTACAAGTTTTTTCATAAAAGTTAACACAATTTTTTAAATGTCACTCATACATCACTTTTTTGTAAGTCTTATCTATTTTGAGTAATGTTGACATGAAAAATTTGTTGTTAGAAAAACTTTTTTTCCTCAAAAGCGCCCATCCTGCAATGCATGGCGAACAAAGTTTGAATGCTTTTGTTGTACCATAACTTTGTGGAACATTTTGTATTTCTATCTTTCAAAACAAAAAAGTTTGATAGTGAATTACTTTATTGGTGAAATAAGGCGTATAGGACATTGTTGCTAATAACGCGACATAAGCTAACTAACATTTGTTCAGAAGACATAAATACGCTATCTCTTATATTCTTTGAGTTATTAATTTATTCCACCTAATTTTTCACCCACAGTGCACAGTGCAGTGGGATGTTCGGCAAAGATTGACGTCCATGGTTCGAGTACCATTGGATACATGCCCTTTCACTCAATTTTCAAAAAACATCTGTTAGATTTCCTACCTGCCGCACTCTGACGGAACTTTCAACACTTTCTCTTCACATCTTTCATTCTAGCCAAAAACAGTAATGTTCACTCTTGGTGCCTCATGGTGATGAGCGAACATCTCCTTCTACATGAACAAGCTGTTGCGAGAAAAAAATTCCTTTAAAGTGCCCATCTTGCAATGTATGGCAAACTTTTAGACAATTGTATTGCCTTTATTAAGAAGAAATTTCGTTCATTTCTAGGATAGCCATTTTTTGCAACATTACTTTTAATTTTAAA